>JAGDQP010021625.1:0-31514 GCA_022664845.1 Lepisma saccharinum | reverse complement strand
ACCGACAATGAACTTGAGGACGCAATATCTCAGTAGAAATTTTTTTTCGGGAAAATAAAAAAATACGTGTCTCTTAATTTTCCATAAGTAACTCATAGAAAAATAATTACCAAAATCCATGACCTGACCGGTACATTTTGTTCTTGAACTGCCTGAATTGAGATGGAATCCGTCAACGCTTAGATTGAAAGTGCAATATTTCTCTTTGTTACGGCGTATTCAATAGTTGTATATGAGCGTTGGCTCCCGGGTAAAGCAAATAATACGTGGCGCGGGTGCTTGTACGTAAAGATAAAGCTATCCACTGTGCGACGGCTCGTGGAGATAGGGGTAGCGCACCACATATTCTCGACTTACTGCACAAACTGAGGTGGAATATTCAGTCCCACGCTCGACCGCCTTTATTTCCCAAGGTGCCTAGGAATATACCAAGGAGGCACTATTAGGAGGTTGAGTACACCTCAGAGTGCCAGGCATGGGAACACTGGAAAAAATGTCTCCAATGTCCTGGCCGGGATTTGAATCCGGGCCGCGCCACCGCCTGAATCACAGCGACTCCCTAAGTAGTTTCTATATTATGTTTTCTTTTGTTTTTCTGCCTCTTTTTTAATTGTGTTTAATATCTATCTGAACACTTCTTTAATTGAGATTCTAAAATTTAATTAACTAATTAATATATTTGGCTCTGTTCCGTGGTATGATGATATAGAATTAGAGGCAACAAAAAACTCCAGAAAACAGCTATACGCATATAGAATCAGCAGAGCTGAATTCCACGCATACAATTAAAAGAAAATTTGACGAGATGATTGACCACGTTCCTGAAAATAATCGACACAATATACCTTTTTCGGAGACTTAGAACTTCGAATTCTGGAGGGGAATTACTCAAGAATAACGCTAGCAGTTAGGCAGAATATTTATTTTACTTAAGTTTTTGACTCTGGGCTATTTCTCGGTGGAATCGGAGGTAATTGAATCAATACTAGATCTGACGGTGATAATAGCCTCTGAAGCATGTGTTCATGTAATCGGAACGATCCAATTTTCGACGAACTAATATAACGTCATAAGTATATAACCCGAATATCCGGAAAAATAATAGAATTCGCATTTACTACCAGTGTATTCGTTCAACGTCGTTCTGGCTTTTACATACGGTACCATGCCGCGATTCGCCTAGTGAACTCATACCCCTCGCTCATATTGCTAGGGACTACAACGTTTAATTGTCAACAGAATATATTCTTATATAAATAGAAAACGAGAAGTGAACTTATCGAACAAACAACTAAAACAAACGCAGCCTCGAAAAAAAATCTCTGCCATTAAGAACCCCTTGTGTAATTTACAAATCCAGGATCATTTTCCTGTAAGCCACGACAATTCTTTTTTTAATTTTATTCTCCCTTCCTCGAACGAGAAAAATAGTATTCCTTAACAGTAACACCTGCTTATAATCCTTATAATCTCTACAATCGGACGTAGAATCGTGAATTTCTCCAGCATTCAGGAGAATGATTTTATAAATTCTTTCTTCCTTTTATTCTTTATATAAAAGCTTCTTAAGTATCGGAGAAAACCCTTGGTAGTTACTGAGAATTAAATATAAGATCCCCGTGAAGCGGGCGTGTATAGTTTGCTCTACTTACATCCACCTGCATATCTAGACCTCTCTGTGGGTCTCTCAGGGAAATGATCTTGGTCACAAAGACCTCAAAGAATGAAGTAGTCTTACCTGCTGACCCTGTAAATAATGACCTGGCAAATCGGTTGCTCTTTCTTTATGTAGTCACCAGAATAAACCGTCACTATGTTTAAATTAGGAATTTCCCGCACTAAAATTATCCAATAGAATTTGAAAAACTCGAGCAGCGCGGTAAAACTTGGTCGTTGGAACACGATGCTTCATGAACAACGGACAGGTGGTTAACAAAAAGAAAGTTCTCCTGTGAACGAAAAAAAAAAGTATGGAAGAAAAAATGCAAAGTTAATGACATGATAAAATACAACGGATATACATACATGATACAATAACAATTTATATACATAGATTATTAAAACTAATCTTGCGCAAGATAACACACACACATTCATACTTTACATATTTTAATTAATTATAATTAATTTAGTAAGGAGAAAATAATTATTCTCTTGCAATTATCACTCCCGACTGCGTGAAATGTGGTATAGTGTATGTTTGATTATATCTGATTTATTGTGGAAATGTTAATTAGAAGTGGTTCGTAAATATATAACTCACATACGTACAATACGTGATACTGGAAATTGAAATTAACGTTGCAGTATTCTGCGAATAGAACAGTTGTGGCGTTTGAAGTGCATTAACTAAAAACAGCTGGACGTCTACTGTCGATGTATTTAGATGCCATCTTGTGTCCACAAAGTTTTTATAGAACTGGAACACTTCTTATACCATCAGCAGTTCTGCCTATAAATATACCACCTGAAGAGGCCCGAAACAAAGACTGCAAACAGTTACGTGAACATCACAAGGAAGACATCAAGAAAAGCTACTACTGAAGATTCTTATGGTAGTCCGGTATTAATCTTTTACTGTACTAGTGTTGTCCTTATTTACGATTATTTAGACCTAACAATTGCCATTAAAGTGTTACAGAATTTTGTCCAGGTTTTACTGAATTCGAATTTAGTTTTAAAGCCTTTAGGCAACTTTGGCTCAGGCCGACCAGATTTTACTGTTCTCTGATCCATTGTGCACTGCTTCAACTTTACTGATACTGTTTGCGCCATATTGGTTCTACTTTTTCATAATACCGATTCCCTCACACTACAAAAAGATAATCGCCAGCCTTGTCGCTGCTTTCTTCTCCCCCCCCCCTCCCTATCGGCTGTATAGCTATTTTTTATTCGCCCAACTTATATTATGTTCATAGCTTGTCCACGGTGAGAAAATACGCTGTTGACATATCATTGAACCCATATCACGAACAACGTTGTAACCAACATTTTTTTCACGAGTGACGTAATGTTGAAACTACGTTTTATCGAACATCGATATTACGGTACTACTGTTAGTTTTAGATATTCTCAAGAGATTGCAGTTCTTTCCTTACTGTGAAATGCATGTTGAAGCAAAAATCCTGTGGCTAATTGCTAGAGCCCAATTTTTATAGCATAAATTTTTCAAGTCTGTAGCATTAATTTTCGAAGCTTTAGCATTTTGTATCTCAAAAAATGTGACGATTTTAGCACTTTTTAGCATTAACTTCAAAACAAAAATCAGAATGTGTTGTAACAGAAATACCAATGAAAAGGTTTATTCGAATACAAATCTTACCTTTGTACATTAATCTGCTTGTTTGCTTTATAATTTTGTATACACTCAGCTGGTTCACTCTGAACACACATTTGAAAACAGCCAATAACAAGTAAAAAAAACGTTTCATGCTCTAATGAAAAATAATATAGAATAGTAAAAAACAATTCACTTAATGTCTTTAAGCATACAACATTTTTTTTCTTTCATTGATGTCCTTCATACTGCCTGCATATATAACCAAAACTTTATAAATTGTAGCCGCTGTATATCAGTTGTAAAAAAAGTAATTGAAATTATCTTATCTTTGACGTATTTGTTCAACCACGTTCGAAATGTCGGATCGTCAGCTTTCTCCAAAGGTATGGTACGCCTTAAAAACATTTCTGTTCGTATCCAAGAAGAATCTTGATCTCTAAATTTTCACCCGTTTTATCATCGAAATTCCGTTTTCGATAGAAGTTTCGCCTCTATCTGGCTGCTCTTCTGAACGTTTTTTTTTCTCCTTAATATGTTCCTTTGATTTGCAATGTTTGACGGAAGTATCTTTCTTTTCCCAATTTATGCGTACATTACAATATTTGTAGAACACTATATTTCCTTCGTCACAATAAAATCCTTCACTTTTAAATTCAAAAGCTCTGCTCTTAGCAGACACATCCTTCGCACGCACCATGTTGATGCTTTGTCTCACTGGTGTTGACTAATTTGAACAGGAATGAAGTCAACGGACTGAGTCATCATGACGCTATGCCGGCACATGTGAGCTGACGCACAATCCACCTCTGAACCGCGAGTTCATATATTTAGCGTTTGGGTGAAAAATGGAAAGTCATAAAAATATATATGTTTCATCTTTTAAGACTTTATCGTTAATTTTTCGCAATATTTGTATATTTTATCATTTTATCGCCAATATGAGTGAATTTCGCTTAAATTCGCGGAAATTATTTTCACATTTTCGTCAGTTATACCACCTAATTTGTATAGGTACGAAATGGCAGATATATATTATGTATTTCGCGCTTATCGTTAATACTACAAAAGTTGGGCCCTACATTTGCCTTCTGTAAGATTTAGCTTTTCTTAGTTGTTTGTGTGAACTATTCAATTGATAATCATCTTTTAACGCCTGTTGTTGTAGACTTTTTTTGCATTAGTCATATCGGATTTTGCTGCTATTGATGTTGAAGTTATCGTTGTGCATTTTACTGGATGTTGCACCGTTTATTTAACTACTGTGTTTAATTGATTAATGTAGTGTTCTTGTTTTGGTCGAGTTGCAACTTGTTTTTTCTTCTTTGTTCTAAAGTAGTTTTTTTTATTTCTTCTTTCTTCATGGAAACACACACTGACCGTAGTTTGTTTAATTCTCTTGTTTGGAACCTGGTGTCGGCCCTCGTGGCATCTTTGTTGCTTTTCTTTAGCCACATAAGGTGGATATTCTCATACTAGCTTGGATTATGAATAGAGATCTTTCCTTCGTACATTTGCTTTCAACAGACAGATTAATTAAAATCACGAAGACTTAAGGTGCTGAAAAGCCATTAAATGTGGTTTCCGGCGATCCCTTTAGAGTGCCGATTTTGTTTTTGTTTTCTTAAGGTTAGTGTAAAGCAGCGATCTCTAATAGTAGGTGGCAGCACTTGAGTGTCTGTAATGCATATGCTTCGTTGCACGAAATTGCAATGCTGCTTCTACAGATTCAAGCCTGGAGAGTTCAAATCTTCAAAGAAGAAAGTTCATAACTATTTCAAGAGTTCGGTGCCGACTTTTATTACCTTTTTGTTTATTGTTGAAAGAACTTCATTGTTATAGGGTCTCATATACGTCGGAAATCGTGCTGTCATCGAACGTTCGAGATCGTTGGTTTACACTAACCTTAACCTGTAACAGTCAAGTCTAGACGATTTTAGGGTTTACTTAAGAAGGAAGAAATCCAGTGGTCCATTGCAAAATTCTATAGTTCAACCGGAACTGTTATATTTTTTCGTAACACTAAAGGACGCCAGCATCGGTCTGAGCTCTGACGCTAGGGTCCAGTAGATTTCGGGGTAGAAGCCTGACTGGGACTTTAAGAAAGCATTGCATTCTAACTACTGGAATGGGCCGGAGTTCTAGTTACTAAAATGACCCAAACAAAATAAAAGTTCGAAAGTTTATCCTAACACTAAAGACTTGAGTTTAACCAGGAGTATGTCTTTATCACTGAAATTAGGTGGGGTGGGAGGTTGAAAATCCGTCTCTTTGCGAATCACTTTTTATATTTGGGGGTGTAAGGCTGAAATTGGAGGGCTGTGTATACATCGCTGTACCTAAATGGGCCGACTGAATTTGAAAAATGAAATCTTGTTGCAGTGTGGGAACTATGTATCCTTGACCTTCAATATATTTCCTCTGTTTGTACGTCATTTTGTATGTATGATTCATTTAACTCAAGAATCTTCAGTCAGTGTGTAACCTTCTTTCGTATTTTCTTCTTACAGGTCATACAAAGGAAGGAAACGACCTCGTCTTGATAAAGGTGATATTAAGAACGAGAAGCAAGATCAGGATGACAAGAGGGTCGAAGATGGTGGAAAATTAGATAATAAAGGCAGTTCGTTTACTTGAAAGTAAACACTTCGTATTTCCTATACTAATTATACAGTTTTTATTGGAACAACTAGTTCATTTGCAATTTTGAACTGATGTTACCGTTTCTAAACGTTATCGATCATCTTTTTGTGAGAAACAAAATTTTTAAGAATTCTTTTGTAAAAGTGTAAAAGAGCCAATAGTTCGCTCAGTGGCGCGAAAACTTATAAAATACAAAAACGAGTTTCGTTAGTGATATTCTTAGAATATCTCATACTACACAAACATTAATAACTAGCATTTGTTCGCCCTGTATGGTTCTTTTTTATAATTACCTTTTGTGTTTTTTCAGTAGCATATGTAAGCCTGCTTAATTTATAGATACCTTCGGTCTTGATGTATGTCAGCAACATGTGTTGAGTATTATTTTTTAGAGCACTGATCAGGTAGTGCGATGTTTGTGTTCTTATAGGGAATTGCTCCAAGTTTCATTGTTACCATGTCGTAATAACTGAAGGAAATAATGCTTGGCGTATTCTGTGGCATATTCTGCCTTGCCACCAACTTTTCTTGTGTAGATACCTGAGAGAGAGAGAGAGTTATTTATGCTGTGAAATTATGTGCTTAAAACATATATTTTGCTGTCCTTTCCATAATGTTAAACTTAGGTTCAAGAACCTCAGATGATTTAAACACATGTGTAATTCGTAAAATAGCTCATTATTTAGTTAGCCGGAAATTAGAAGTTTAGTAGCGGCTTACTTACGTATTTCCTGTTGTATTTCGTTTTATAAATAGGAAATTAAAATTAATCAAATGCATTGATTCAGTAATGATTCAGAATGAAAATATGTGTTGAATACAGAAGTTGACGTGGCCTAACGAGTCATGTTATTTAATACTTTAGCAAAAATTGTTTTAAATAACATGAAAAGTTTCAACTGTGAGTAGGCTTGCATGCACACTGGAAGGAACAATAATGAAAATGTACTTTCCTTTTGTAATTTTTGTTAAATTATTTTTAAGTAGTAAAAGATTTCTTATTATAAAATAAAAATAGTGTACTTTTCTTATTAATGATCCTTTGCAGCTGTAATGTCCTTACGTGTATCACTTCTTTCACCCTGCTATATACGTTGTGACTTTTTGTAAAGTTTGAAACTGCATGTATTCTGGATTTCCTTGAAATATTTTTGATACAGAAACTATCTATGGAATGCAGCAGCTTGCCAATGTAAGATACCTTTTGTAAATGTGTTGTTCGCGTTTCACTTGTTATACTTTGCAAACTATGTGCTTCTAGAATGTAAAAGAACTCTACCTGGTAGATACTGATAGAGAGGAAGGTTTTAAAGTAATAATAATAACAATAGAGAAAGAATTACGGTTAATATGAAAAAAATGTTCAATGCTTATATAATTTTCTTGACAAGCAAATTTAAAAAGTATTCTAAAGTATAAATACTACCGGTAAACAAATATATGGGGGTGATAAATAGCAAAGCTTAAAGCAGGTGAGAGGGCATTAGTTTTCTCTACTTTTAAAGTATGAAATTCTGATTTTGTCATGCTTGCTAGCTTTCACATAGACTTTTTTGTTTCAGACCCTTACAAATTACATTTTAAACTTTGAAAATTTAATATGACCCTCTCCCCCCCCCCCCCCAAACAAAAAAATATAGTAGTTGGAACTGGGCCTTGTATTTGACTTTTAAAACAAAAAGAGAAATTTGGTATCTGTTTGGACAAATTTCTTAGATTTCGACACGACAAAGAGAAGGTTCATGTGCTTTTTTTTAATTCGTAAAAGTTTGTATTGTAAGCGTTTGTCGCACCAAGTTGTTGCTAGTGTATAATTTATTCCATTATATATGTACATAGTTAAAATTTGCAGTATTTTTTTATTTTTTTTTTTAGTAGTAATCCTGCTTTCATCTTAAAAATGTTGTTTAAATTCTCAATTGGCGTTGGTTTGATTATGTCCTTTCATTACGCACTTTTCTTTTAAGTGAAGAGGTTAAAAAAGTTTTAAAAGGGGGGGAGGGAATGAGTTCGTTATTAAAAAGGTCAATAGAAGTGTTCTTTGTACTGATGATTCCGCAAGGAAAACAATAAATAAATCACACCTACCGTGATTTCTGAGGATTTCTGAACCGCACGGTAGGTGTGATTTTTATTAGAAAATGTTCTTATTTCGTAAGCTGCTGCATTTTGCGTGGATCCTGTATTTCATGTGACTTTCTGATTTTAAAAATATTCTTTTGGAAGCTAAAACATGACAAAAGTACTGTCAAGTTGTTCAGTGTAACCCCAAAATGATAGTACTGAGTCTTTTCTGATATATATATATATAACTTTTCATGTGTCACGTAACGTTGCTGACAGAATGAATTCAGTTTCTGTCAAAGAAAGGCTCTTTTTATAGCAATTATTATGTCCACTAAAAAAAGTCGTATTATTTAAGTGTTCAGTTTTACATTTTTTTTGTCTTGTTCTTACAAGAAATACAGAGAGAAGATATATATAAAAAAGAATGAGATGAAAACCACTGTAAATTTAATGTCTGTGCATGTTCCTTCATAAAGTATTCTCTGCTGTTTTTAATATTATATTTAGAAGGTAATTTAAAAACGGCAATTTGTAATTAAGGTTTAGATGTGTATAACAATTCCAAAGGACAACGCGTTTGCTAGTCAAGTGATAGTTCTTGAATGATTGGAAGAAAGGAGAGCAAGTGGTTATCTGTGAAAGGATTTCAGGATTAAATTTGCTTCGTATTGTATCAAAAGTTACGTGTGTTGACTGTGAGTACTCTTGGCGTTGTAATGTTATGTATATATACATCTATTTATATATATCAAGGATTGGAAACAAGAACTCAATACGAGAGAGAGAAAAATAAAGAACTTTAATGTCCCTTTCCGTGTGACATACAATTATTATGTATTTCTACGTAGGTGTAAAATAGTATATACAGGACAAACATAGTGGTGTTGAATTATTACAAACTTAGTACTTTGTGATTTAACATGCAAGGGGCGTCAAAAAATTTTACCCTGACGATGAAGCGGGTGAGGTAAAAGTATCTCACCTGTACGTTGCGCACGCGCCGTGAACGGTACATTGGACTTGTGAAGGTAGCCCTCCCACATATTCTGAACCTACGGCATGAACTGAGGTAAGGTGGTCAGTCCCACGCTCGACCACCTTTACCTCCCAAGGTGCACTGGAGTTCTGATAGGAGACTGAGCGCCAGGCATGGACGCACTGAAGAAAGGTCTCCAGCAGGTGAGGTAGGAAGTCAGAATTAGGCAGACATGTTGGCCATTTCTCTCGCCGATGCCTACATTTCTTGATTTCATCTTCGTAAAAGGTTTTATCTTACACCTGAAACCGAGCCGCAGCGTTTATCACCACCTGAGCTTCAACAAAACCATGCTAAATCAAGTGAATATGGATGGTGTTGCAAAATGATATACTTTTATCTTCGGGGAGTGCCAAATGCTGCATTGGCGCCGTCTTTTCTCTTTTTATTACATTTGTGAGGTTTCGTGGAATCCATATCGATGCACCTTGCTCGCATTGAAATTATGAATGAGGCTGCATTCTGAACCTTGACTTACGCCGACCATGTCAACGATTTTAGTCATGGTAATTCAGGGCTTGATATCCCTGAAAAGTTCTTTGGCTCGTGAAGTCGAGGATCGTTGTCCTGGACACTACACTTGAGTATATCTACCGGTGTTTCACAACGTCCGTGACCAATAGTTAATATCATCTAGAGTATCATTGTGTCGCTTCCCTTGCAGAAACAGAAGGTTAAGTTGCGAACTGATTACATTCTCCATGGCAACGCTTCCTTAAATACAACAAGCTGCATAAAAGAAACCGTTAATGTTATAATATTTGGTAGAATGAAACAACATAACAATTAATGTACAAAATGTCATTAGTTAGGAGCGGAACTTGGTCAGGGAAAAAACTGTGAATGCTCCTTGCATGTAAAACCGTGCGTTAATTAGGTAATGATTTTTTAGTTGTTCGTTTTGAAAGGTTCGCTTAAATTTTGCGTATTTGCCTACAGAATCAATTAAACCAGGAAGTGAACTTTAAATAATACTGCCCAAAAAAAAAAGAAAAAACAGAAAAACAGTGTACATACGTACAGTTCGCCTTAACCATATTTTTAATCAAACTATTAAAAGGCAAGAAAAAAAGTTTTTTTTTTTTTAAAAAAAAAGGCAATCCTGTATGATAAATAGGTAGTTCGTATGGTTGTTAAAAAAAATGCATGGTTTTTACCTTCCATGTATGTACTGTGTAGCCTGCAGATCTCATAATTATCAATGTTATATTTTATAAAGTTAATATTGGCTAACAATACCCTAAACGTCCTATGCACAAATACATTTTTTTTTCTTGGCATAAATTATTCCTGTTTTGGCCACTATTAGTTTCTAGTGCGTAGAAAGAACTCTTGATTAACCACGTCCTAACATTGTAGCATAGTGGATGAGCTTTCAGGCTGGGAATAGATTTTGACCGTTTTTGTAGAAATCAAATTTGTTATACTTGGTAACTTAAGTGGAAGTGTGTGTCGGATCATCGATATTATAATAGTTAGTTCTTGTAATTGGATGGATCCGCTGTTCGAAAGAATGAAGAAAAACAATTATAAGGAATAAATACCCTCGTTGGAAATAAGCACAAGAAAGAAGTTTCATCACTTGTGAGGAATATTATCATAAAATTATAGGATTTTTCAAAACTTAAATGTAAGCAGGTATTGATATTTCTAAAACACAGTGCCGTTCTGAATAATTCTTTTAGAGTGTTAGTTTTCTATTACGTTGCCTCATTGATTTAGCTTCTAAAATAGGACCTCGCGACCAAATAAGCGTCTATGTAACAAAACACTAGGTTGTTACGGTCCCTACTTTTTAAAACGCTTAGTCTAGAGAAGGAAGAAATAGAATTGTAACATAACTCTGTTGCACGCTACTATTAACAGTCTACAAAATTAAAAAAAAAATGTAATGAGACTTGCGAGTTTATCGAATGTAATCAAAAAACGAAATTCAAGTATATATTTTGAATACAGAGGAAATTGGCGTCTACGTTTAAAACATTTCATTAGAAAAAAAAATATATCCTTTTAAAATGCTAGTAATAAACCGTGTAGTCCTTTTAGTAACGTAATGTTTCTGAACATAAAGCGCCCATACAGATGTGGAAGATAATAATGTAGTTTTCTAAATTACTGTTTTTTATTTCTTGATAAAAGTGCAATAAAGATACGGAACCATGAAATCTTTCTCTTTGTATTCATTAGTGGAGAGATTACATGATCTGGGGGTATTATTTAGCTGCTAATATACGCACGCTGAAAGGAAAGTTATAATTCTTCCGTTTTATGTAGAAATAGTGCTTATTTCCTAAAAGAGCTCTTCTATTTCTGATTATTGAACGTATTGTGTGTGTATGTCCCTTGTAATTTCAAAAGGGTTCACGAATCTTCTAGTTAACTGTTTAAATAAAATGTTACTTTTACCTTGCAAGTCTCTTCTGTTTGAAAACAGTTTCACGGCTTTTTACTCGAGAAAAATTAATAAATAAACAACATCGCATGAGCTTAGATGAAAGCTTAACTGTATTAAAATTCACAAGAAAAATTAAAATCAAAAAGTCCATTTGTATCATATTCCTGTGTCAAAAGTAGTCCTTAAATATAGATTTTGTTTTTGATCCTCAAAAAAAGTATTCGTGAAGAGGTTGGTATGACGTCTAAACTGGTACGGTAGCTTGATTTTGTTCATTGCACTTTAACTCGAATTGTGAGTAATTAGACGACCTTCATGTGCAAAACTATTCATAGTCATTTCTCATATTGCAGGGTCTACAAACAAATATATATGTGTATCATATTTCATTGTAATAGAAACCTTTATAATAACATATTTGCTCAATATTTTCAGTAAAAAAAAACAACAACATGCTAAGGAGGACTAACATTGCAGTCCAAAATCCTTACGTAAATTGTAATAAAATATGTACTTATTCATTGTTGAAGCTGTAGTGAAATGTTATTAGCACACGATAAGAAGATTGCGTGGAAATAAAAGTCCTGGATTGTAGGGGAAATTATAGCAAAAATAGTACATCGTGCTAATCACGGGATATATTTCAACTGTTTACGAAAACTTCCACACTTTTATATAATTAATAGTAGTGTTTCTGAGAATTGACCGTATCGTTATTTTTATTTCGCTCATATTCGTGAGAGAAATGGTTTTTATGTATCTTAATTTGGTAGATAGAACATGGTGTCCTGATTGGAATCAAATTTCAGCTGCAAGATTGTTTAAAATATTGTGAAAAGAGAAATAGACTCGAACAAACTGATACCTATCTTTTCTGTAACTGTATCCCCCCCCCCCCTGATCCTTTTCTCTTTTTCTTTAACCAATGTTTTCTGCTAATGTAAGTGTTAATAAGACATTCCTCCTTTTTAATATATATATATATCAAGAAACGAAATTAGTGAAAATGAAATCCTGTGCTAAACCAAATTTTGGCGCCCTCCAGTTTAGATCTTTCCCATTTCTAAGGAACAAAACCACCACTGCCCAGTTCAGTTCCCCTTGGATTTTCAGTAATCGAGTTGCTTTGCTTGTTATGTAGAAGCTCTGAAGACTCCTTTTGTTTATGGAAGAATAAAATTGCGTTTGAACAAGAATTTTGTAGAATCATTGTGGAAAAATTTTCGCATAATCTTTTAGTTCGTCTTTTTTGTACTTCTGTCAGCAATCACAACAAGCAAGCGGAATTAATAAATAAAGCAATCGAAGATTTAGTGCATAGTATGTGCTAATTTGTACGTACTATCCCAGATTTTGTGCACGCTAGGTTTATCTCCGAAATCGAATACAGTGTAGTTGGGCCAACTTAATTTTGGCAAACTCGGAAATGCCGTATAGGAGTCGAGCTCACCCATATTGTATGACTGATCACTCCCCTTAGGGCTCAGTTAGCAAGAAATTGGTCGAAAAGGGAAATTTTGGCGGTGAAATTTCCATTTTCTCCTAACTTGAAAGAGAAAAGTAAAACCGTGCGGTATTGCAAATTCGAAACTATAAAATTCACATTTTGCCTTAGAACTGGAACACAGACGAAAGAATTTTCACTTTCTAGATTGCAATTTACCTTCAGGTCATAATCCACATAATTATCTTCATTTTTCATGTGTTACAGGTTAAAACCAAGTGGAAAAAGAAACATTTCCTTATCGAAATTTCAGTAAAGAAACTGAAAAAAAAAATATGCTGACACGCTTTCTTTGGGATTTTTCCATTGCTGTACATGTGTTAACAGCATGTGCATATCAATAATATACCCTTCCCCACTTCAGTCTTCTTGTTCAGCTCGTATAAACACTTACCAAACATGTTTCAACTTGAAAATTCGTGTTAAAGTTTGCATGTCCTCTATCATAACCAACTTCCAACATGAAAAAGTAGAACGAACAAGTCTAGATACGTTAAAAAAAAAAAAAAAAAAAAAAGGTTCGTTAGCCGAGCATTTAAGTGCAAACCAAGGGGAACAAGATTGATGAACTCCCAGGTGTGAAAAACACCTGATCCAACACCAAATCTGATTTGTTCTTTCCACGTGGTGGAGCAGAATTTCTGAAGGAAGTTTGAGCATGATGTAATTATATATTTTTATGGTTCCCAGAATATGATTTGACTGTGTGTATATGGATTAGATTTTGAACAAACTTTTTTTTTTTTTTTTACTGAATTTTTATAAAATTAAAAATGGTACAGCTATACTTAAATCCACTCTTTAGGCTGTAAAAGTTACTTGTAATCGAAAATTTTATCAATAATTTTATGTTTAATGTAGGTGGATTGAAGGGGGAGGGGGGATGAATATCGCTAAATTGCGGCCATATTCTAGGGATTAAAATTCATTTAGTAAATTTTTAACATCGGAATCAAATTTGAAGGTTATTTTTCACTTATTATTTCCTTCGTGTACTTGTGATAGTATCTAAACCCTAAAATATATGAAGCAAGTAGTGTATGTATCCTTCGTAGTGGGGAAAACCCGAACTTGTCTATCCTAACTGAAAGAAGCTCTTCGTCAATAGCATGAGGCAGGTATTGAGATGGTACCTTGAATGAAGGCACTCTGCCGCTGCTTTCCGTCCTCTTTCGATGTCTCCGCAGCCGCGTGAAGTATTAGAAACAAGCGGACAGAGATCTTAGCTTTACGTGGTGCCAATACAAGACTTCACTAGTTACGCAGCTAAATTGATCATCAGTTTCTGTACAGAAGTCTGGAAGCTTTTTGAACATGACTGTACCTCTCAATTTTATCTCCATGTTGAGTTTATTTTGGTTTCTTTACGTGGTGTAGTGATGCTCTTTTTAATGTGTACTAATAAAATTTCACTATCTAAAATTAAAAAAAAAAAAAACTTTAAACATTAGTCCTAATATCAGTGTATCAGTAGTAAAGCGAGAAATGTTGGTGGAATGTAAAACGTTTTTATTTTTAAACGCTTCAGTGGATTTAATGTAAACTTCCAAACAATTTTATTTATTAAAGTTTTTCTACCGTTAATTGCCAATGACGATGATGTTTTTTCTCTGTTTAGAATAAAATAGTGCTCCCGTATGTAACTAGTATATTGCAAGTAAAAATAAAAATATTAGTTGTGATTTATTTTGTAGAATATCGTCATGAAATACAAATTTATTTCGTAGAAAGATTTAATAATTCTCATTTCAACTTCCTCTAATTAATTGTTATTTACGTGTCTATTTGTATGACTTGCATAGTAGTCTGTTGTTTTTTTTTTTTTTTACTTTTCAGACAGACTGACAAAATATCAATCAACTGGTGTCTGCAACTAGCTTCATTTAATTACCAGTTATGGCTTAATCCAATCTCAGGTTGAAGGGATAGAGTGGACAAGGTAGGCCTGAGCATTAGGCACTATATCTGCATTCGCCTGGTGAAACTGACGAAAACGCAGACGAACTTAAGCAGGATGACTGGCAACAGGGCTCTCATACAGTACTGATCTGAAGTCCGCGACTTTATCCGTAGGGGTAGCTTTATTACTTCTGTCGCACATTCTTTGTATATGGGAGAGACAGATATTACATTTACGGGAGCATAATTGATTCTCTGAATTTTCTGTAAACTAATTTGCAAGTATGAAGTACGCAACATAAATATTAAGTGCAATTAAGAAGAGGAGATATAGCAGAGGAAAGCTTGACAACGTCTCGGCAAGTGCTGTAGTTAGGTAACAATCGGCATTGTGACGCGATGGCGGAATGGTTGGTGAGCTTGTAAACTTAAAGGTTTGGAGTTCAAATCTCTGTAAGTCTTCTAATTAATCTTTCCTTATTTTACATAACAATATCCAAGAAATAATTATTATGTGCAGAATTAACAATGTAGATAGAATCAAGGTGATTAATCTTGACAAAATAGTACACAAGTTTCGAATCAGCCAGAAGAGTTCACTGAATTTCGACACTGCCTGCCGTCAAAGCACGAAGTAGTCAACCAAAATATGAAGACATTTACATAAGTAGGAATAAATGTGAAGGTAAAAGAAATAATGACGTTTATTTAAAATGCGTGCTCCCTATCACTTTTTTGTGAAGATTCCCAATAGTAGTAGTATCGATTGAAACAACTGAACAAAACACAAGATCTTAAGGAAAATTGTGAAAGTGCTTCATGGAGATTTGAACCCCAAATTCTTTAGTTTGCAATATGAATTTATTTCTGGACTTTAGGCAGTAGCGTAACTAACTGGCTTTGCGCCCCCTCAAAGCTTGTGCCCCTTCCCACCACGGGGGTGATTTCAACGTCCCTGCCTTTAGGTATCTCTGGCTAAGGGTAAGGGAAACGTAGCGACAAGGTCGTATTGCTTCTGTATCATCCCGGCATTCGCTAGTAAAACTGCAAATCCTTAGAGAGGATGGTCGGACGCGGGGTACGAATACGAACCCACATGCTTACGCATTGCCATTACTCTTCAGTTTACAAGCCCAGACCCCTAACCATTCGATCACCACGCTACGCTGCAAGTTGCATCTTGGTACGAGCACTTGCCGACGCAGAAGCAAACTTTCCCGTTCTATAGCTCCTTTATACTTCTTAATTGCAGCTAATATTTCTGTTCTTGTCAAACATGTAAGTACATTTGGGGTTTGTCTTTCCAGTTCGTGAAAGGATGCTTTGTAGGTGTAATATGGTTATGCTACATCAGTGGTTTCGAACCTTGTTTTTCTGTCGCAACTGTAAAAATAAAGAAAATAAAAACTGCAAATAATAACAGAAAATGATGGTACGTTATATATTTATTTTCTCTTAACATCCTACGGTTGATTGTTTACACAGAATCACGGTAACATTTTTTTCTTCCTTGTGTCAGTAGGGAAGACCTGAGAATATTTGTGGGGCAGCGGTGGCTGAACGGTTAAAGCGCTCACCTCTGGCGCTTGGGTTCGTCGTTTCAAACCCTGCTCGTGCCATGTGGGTTTTGTAGTGGACAAACACCGTGTGTGGGGGGTTTCTCGGGGTTCTCCCACTCAGCAGGCCTGAGTCAAAGTTGCCTAAAGGGCTTAAAAATTCAAAATTATGATATTTGAAGCTTAGGACAAAACATTATTGGAATAAATAAATAACGTATTGTGGTTTTGTGTTATTTATGTTTTCAATGTGACCCAAGAACACATTTAAGTAACAAAAGATGCTGTT
Organism: Lepisma saccharinum; assembly: GCA_022664845.1. NCBI lineage: Eukaryota > Metazoa > Arthropoda > Insecta > Zygentoma > Lepismatidae > Lepisma > Lepisma saccharinum. The sequence goes on along the minus strand of JAGDQP010021625.1, from coordinate 14,848 downwards.
TATGTCAGTTACATCCATGGGCAACACAGGCAGCTATAGCCTGAGCTTTATATATGTTAGAGATGTCGTCCGTCGGCGAGCACTTTCGGCACAAGGGAAGAGGGAACATAGCGACCAGGGTAAAAGATAAAAATGAATTTTATGGGCGGTAACAGCACTATGGCTTCTAAAACGGAAACCGTTCAAAACCTCCAATCAGTATGGCCAGCAGCAAGAATCGAACCCCTATTCGTCCGCTGTATCGATTTAGTCTGTGACAGTAACCACTGAGACTGGGTTAAAAAAATATTTCACTGTCTATAAAAGTAAACTTCCTTTGAAGCTCATTTTTGCGATTTATTTACTTCAAAACTAATAGAACACGAATATATATATCTGGTGTAGTAAAAAGTAATCCATTATTTTTGCATGACATTGAAGGCTTGACTTACCATAGTTAGAATGATCCGATTTAGGTCACATATGCGCCGTTTTGTTCGATAACGTGTTGCCATTTGGAAGGTAATATCATGATGCCTCTCTCATAGAAGCCCTTGTCCCTATTGGCAAAAAATTGAGACAGTCGATGTTCACAAGCCTCTCTTGACGCGATTTTTTCACCAGCAAACGTGTTCGCCATGGACAGGAACAGATGGTAATCACTCGGTGCCAGGTCCGGATTATAACGTAGATGCATAAGAACCTCCCAACCAAGCTCCCGGAGCTTCTGGCGACTCACTATCGATGTGTGTGGCCTGGCGTTGTCCTGGTGGAACACAATGCCTCTCCTATTGGCCAAAGCTGGCCGCTTCTGGGCGATTGCTGCCTTCAGACGGTCCAATTGTTGACAGTATAGTTCCGAGTTAAGGGTTTGGCCGTAGGGGAGCAGCTCATAGTAGATAATTCCCTGCCAATCCCACCAAACACACAGCAAAACCTTCCTGGCCGTCAATCCTGGCTTGGGCACCGTTTGCGCCGGCGCACCGCGCTTCGACCACGACCGTTTTCGCGTGACGTTGTCGTAAGTGATCCACTTTTCATCACCAGTCACCAACCGCTTCAGAAATGGGTCGCTTTTGTTGCGATTCGCAGATGGAAATTCGGTCCATGAGATTTTTTTTGCGTTAACTCGTGTGGCACCCATACATCAAGCTTCTTTGTGTATCCAGCCTTATGCAAATGGTTCCACACGGTTTTTTGTGCAATGTTTAGCTCTTGGGCAATCGAAACAGTGCTTACATGACGGTCGGACGCGACAATGTCCATGATTTTATCGACACGTGGCCTTTCAGTGCGTGGTACATCTTTGACGTCAAAATTACCGGCACGGAATCGACGAAACCAAAATTGCGCGTGATTGGCTGTTACAGTATCAGGACCATAAACACTATTCACATTTGCAGCCGCCTGGCTTGCGTTTTCGCCTTTATCGAAGAAAAACTAAAATATAGCGTATTTTCTCTTTGCTAGTGTCCATTTTGAGCGCGCTCACACAACACTGAGTCAACTCATCACAACTATCTGAACAGTGTTTGTAGTACGCAATCTCATCGTTTGAACGCCATCTCGTTGAACCCGATCGGACTTATACAACGCGAGCTACAGATCACTGAAGCCATCTATTGGCAAAATAATGGATTACTTTTTACTACACCAGATATATATATACCTAGTACAGAGAAAAGCCGGAAGGGCAGTTTAAGGCAAATTTATGATCAAAAGAAAGGAGATGCTTACAGTATATTTGTTCCGTAGAAAAATAAACACACACACGTACACAACACTAATTTTCATATAGTTTTTTGCAATATTTTGGTATTAATACCGTAGAATTGCTGTAGAAGAAGAGAGACGCACACACGTGGATAGAATAAGACTAGGTTGATAGTAGCGGACGGCGCATCGTTTGGAGAACAGTTGACTGCTGAATGACGTGTGGAACAATTGACAACTGTACAGCGTGTAAGTACTGGATAGGATTGTGGAAAGATTCGACGATTAAACGTGCTACTGCGAATATCTAGTGGTGTGGTGCGGTGCCTACGTGCAGTGAAGAGTTAAATTGTGACAGACTTTTTAAGTGCCCATTAGACATTTTGATATACACAGTTACATACATGTAACACACACATACACTATATGTTCCCTTACACGTAAATCATTTCCTGTTGCAGTTTTCTCTTTTTGACGTCACAATGCATCTCGTATACGTCGTTTCCCCATTTTCTCACACCTCTTTCTAGAGGTGGCGAGCCCACGAATCACGTATAATACTTTATCACTATTTATTCTATACTTTTTCACTTTTTACTCACTTCATGTTTATAACTTTTTCACGATTATTTTAATGCATTATTATCAATTCACAAATCTATATTTTAACAGGCCAATCCGGTTTGTTGATAGTGCAGAAGTAATGATGGTTGTTAATACGAATGTTACGAGCACAACCTGTTTCCCGCACATAAAAGGCATCACAGAATTTGCAGGTTAGGATGTATATTACATTAGAAGTCTGGCATGTACCTTTGGGATTGAGGGTGTATTGATAGTGACTGTGAGAGAAGTGATGAAAATGGAGCAGGTCCTACATCTGGGTCTCTTGTATATATGGGCGCTGGTTTGGTGTAGTGGTGAGGAAGGATTGATACGGACTAAGATGTTTCTAAGATTAGGGGGATGCTGATAAACTAATCTCGATTTGGTGGGGAATACTGATCTTGTGTCCGGATCAGACTGGAGATTGTGGAAATGAGTGTGTAGGATTTGTTTGACCTTGGTTAGTATAGGATTGAACTGGGTAATTAGAGCCGGTGGGTTGGGATTAGTGTTGGAGGTTTGAGTGGGTTGAATGTGTGAGGATGCACAGCGAATCTGTTTGGTTACAAGGTTAGATGGGTAGCCACGGTTGACTAGAGCATCGTGGAGGCGTTGGTTGTACGTTTCAGTAGCAGAGATGATGGACTTCTCCCTTGCCCTCAGAGGACAACGCCTGAATTCGCAAGTATTCATGGAAAAGTGATTTTGGAAATGGTGTTTTGTGTTGAAAATTGAGCTGGGTACAATAAAAAAAAAAAAAAAAACAAACTGGGAATCAGTAGGGAAAACGTAGTCAGGAAAGTGGAATCCAGTATAGAATGTATATATATATCGATTAATTATATCTAGCGTAATTATTCATCATTAGTATGAATCGCTTCTCAGGATATGAGTTACTCAAAATATTAAGAAACCTATTTAAAACGTGGGTATATAGAAAATTTTATTCTATTACAGGGTTCCGACTCATTTGCCAAGATCAAATTCTCTGACTTTTCCAGGTCACTACTCAGAAATTTCCAGGTACCCCATTTTGTGTATATATCATAATTCAGTGGGAAAATGAAGATCATAGTTGCATGAAAATAAAGATACATCAAAATATTTCACTGTATTCTTTTCTTAAATTGCTTCATGGTTGGCACAATAGCCTCCAAGTAATTTCAAAAACGATCTAACATTAAATGCTTGCTGTAGCTAAATGAACTTCAAACAATAAGCTATCAAATTCCCTGACGTTTTCAGGCATTTTAAGTGAAATTCCCTGACTTTTCCAGAACGTTTTAGTGCTAAGCTGGATTCCCTGACTTTTCCAGGTGAGTGGGAACCCTGTATTATCACACTATTTGATATGTATTACTTACATCATTTCAATGAATAGCGTGTATTCTGGTTAATATTTTATTATGTAGTTAAGAAAGACAGGAAAAAATGGCAACACTGTTGAAAATATTTTCATTTTATTACTAAGAAGCTACTGCGAAAAATACATTTCTATTAGATATGGAAGTACTAGTAACGAAAATACAGTTTTCATGTGAATGAAAAACTGTGAAGAAATGCTTCCACGTTGAGATAACATTATACAGGTCTCATTAAGAATAATAATATAGTATGTTGCTCACATAAATTTAGCAAGCTATATACATATTATAACCTACACACAAACACATCTCATTCTTCTCTTGGTATAACTGTTTTCAAGCAACAAGTACATTAAAAAAAAATACAGTTCTCGCATACAAAGATTTCACAATGATTCGAACAGACGACATATTTCACAAAGTATTTCTACAAAATTATTGAAATATGTGTTTGGAAAGGGTTTCTATTATGCTTTTAAAGAGTTCCTGTAATCACTGAACACTTTTCTTGGAATGAAATAAGTTTAAAAATGAATTGCTTTGATATATACGCATACATTGTAACATATTCTCTACAGGAAATCTCAGGAAGAGACATCAATATCGAAGGAAGTGATAGTATGAATCACTTTCTAAGCAAAAATGCTTACTTTATTCAAAACCATTTTTTTTTTTTTCAAATATTTCTCTACTCGAGCAGTGGCTTTATTTATAAACAGCCTAAAATATTAGATCCAATGTTAATAGTATACCGTAAGGAATTAAGTTTTGTAGAACACTTATAGCGTGGTCAGCTAATATCATCACACGTGTGACGTCACAGCAGATGATTGCACCATGGCGGATACCAGGTACTTCTTTCTATTTTTCATCTTAATCTTTATTCTCTCCTATTCTAGGATTCTTCATGTAAATATTACGTTCTTTAACCCGACGAAACTTTCTATTTTCAGCGTTTTATCATTTAACCATTTCACCAGCTTGAGCTCACGACAAAGAAGGGAAACGTTGTTAATATGGTAATATTCCACAACAAGGAGGTAACCAATCCTTAAGGAATGGAGTTTCTATCGGAATACCATGTGTTGTTCGGTCAGAACAAATGAAAGTTCCTATTTTGATAGAAAAATAAATATTTCCTCCAAAAATCTACTCTTGACATGATTTCACCAACTTCGACCGCTAGTGTCCGGGGTTTTTAGGCAACTTTGGCTCAGGCCAGATGAATGATGGGAGCATTGGTGGAATGAAGAAAGTGGGAGAAAACCCCGAGAAAACTCACGCATATGGTGTTTGTTCACTACATGGCACGAGCAGGGATCGAACCGAGGACCCCCAAGCACCAGCGGTGAGCTCGAACTTCTTGGATTCTTTAGGTAATCTTTAATTGCCCAATGGAACATGGACATGTGACGAGACGAATGACTGACCCATAACAATGAACTATTTTATCAACGTAATCAAGAATAATGAACAGTATTTGAAATAGAAAGGGCTAATTCGGGAAGGGCGTAAGCCATAGTACTGTTACCGCCCATAAAATTCATTTTATCATCTTAGAAAGGCTAATTAAGTCTTCTTTATGAAGACAACAAACAACAATAATAGAACCATCTCAATGTAAATTTTGCTTAAATACATTTCACGGATACTAGTTTTTTGAGGGGCGGATGTGATGGCCAATACCTGGCCTAGCTACGGCCAACAAATTCTAGTGACGTTTCAATAACAATTATCAACCTTATTTGTGACGATTCAGCTCTACCTTTGGCTACATAGACTCCAAAACTATGAATTTTGGGGTTATAGGAACTATTCTTCAGTTAGAATCATCCATATTATAACGATTTTCAATATTGATATATCCTCCCCGAACTCACTGTACAGAGATATCAAAAAAAGAACATTAAAACAGAAAGCTTTATAAGTTACAATGATTCTATACTATTCACTCCAGCTACGTCTTAGCTTGTTCTCTGTTTTGATAACACAAATATAAGGCACATCGTTCTTTCATCTATATTAGTAAACCAGCAAGCGCTTCAATAAATAAAATTTTTAAAAATCCTTGTTCAAAATAGCTGCACTTCAGAGAGTACATTTTGTTCGGGAAGTTTATTTTAAACATCCACTTTGCAGCTTTTTTCACAAACTTCACGCTTATACGAACTACATTAAAAACTACTGACGACTATGATTCATTAACTAAAAACACAAGGACGTAATTACATTCACAAGTGAGCACAACAAAAACACAACCATACTTCTACATGCACTCTGAAAGGAAAAGTATATTATTGTATTGACTAGGTACAAGTTTTTTTTTTATATATAAGGCTCCTAACATTGTTATTCACTCATATAGTCTCACGTAAAATTCTATGAATCCTTTTGTTTAGGTTTCACACTAACACTGAATTGTTTTTTCTTTAATGTCAGTCCAAAGATAACACTGATTCCAAGCTGGATCTCGCGCTACCGGATATTTGAGGTCCACCTAAGTAACTGATTGGGTTCCCAAATGTTCGACGATCTTCAGAGAGAAATATAGGAGACAGACGTGGAGCTGCAAGTTTCTGGGCTACCCTCGTACCTAATAACTGTTCAGCTGGCGACATCACTCGGTGGGAAGCTGTATTTGCTGTAATGAGAGAAGCTAATCTGTAATTTTTTACCAGTATAAGTAAAGACTCTGATATAAACACTCTTCTTACCTACATACAAAATTACTGACCAGGAAATTGTAATTGGATTGCCCGACTAAATCCTTATATTCTTACCTCTATGGCAGTCGTCCTTCCCAATAACCATGGCACTGATTACAACGTAACCCAAAAAGTTTTTGCCGTTCTAGAGCAGTGATAAACAAAGAGCAATACAGTGGACGGTACGTACCTTTAGGTTTCCAAATAAGCTCCATCAGCATCAAAAACCTTTGGTCAACGTTCCTGCAGCTTCACAATATTCTGGTGATAAAAGTCGGCGGTCTTTGAGGAAAAGAATTCCGTGAGTGCGTTCCGCAGATCTCCCTCGTTGGCGAAGGATCTCCAGGTGGTAATCTATTGGCGCAAGGTCCGGTGAATATGGTGCATGGCACAGTGTCTCCCAGCCAAGTTGTTTAAAGGTCTCCCGTATCCTCTTTGCCACATGTGGCTTGGCATTGTCGTGGAGGAACAGCAGACCCTTGCGATTCACCAATACCGGCTCCTTCTGCCGCAATGCACGGCGCACCCTTTGCAACTGCTGTGAGTAGAGGTCAGCAGTGATGGTCTGACCAGGTGGTAGGAGCTCGTAATGCACCACTTGGCGACAAGTCCACCATACAGAAAGAATAACCTTTCGTGGGTGCAGAGGTGGTCTTGCGGTGTGAGGAACAAGGCCACGTGGCGACAACCAATGGTACGCTTGGGAGTGTCATAGAGGACCCACTTTTCGTCACCAGTGAGCAAGTGATCAAATATGGGTGTGTTCAGGTGCCGAGTGAGCAAGGACAAACAAGTTGTCACTCGTTGTTTCTTGTTGGCTGTCGACAATGTGTGGGGTACCCACTTGCTTAATATGTATGACTTCCCTATCCCATGCAGGTGCAGTCTGACTGTCTCAGCGCAAACATGGAACATTTCTGTTCATCACACGTTAGACCACTGTCCTCCTCGATAGTTGCTTTCAGGGCCTCGTCATCCAACTCATCGTCGTCCACTGCGATTTTCATCAGCAAGGCTCACATCTCCCGAACGCAATTTCTGTAACCAATTGCCTGGCGATGCGTTCGTTCACGGCATTCTCACCAAATGCCTGGGATATGCGGCGACTTGATGTGGCAGCTGACTTTAAAGTCATACAACAAACACACGCGAACAAGCTGCTTTGATACCTCCATTTCTCTTTTACACTGGGCGAGCTATGACTGCTGTGTGTGAACACCGTGCCTGTATTACTGAAGATCGATTGTCACACTAACTCCTGATCGCTTGGCAGGCACGTGCGTCATTTCGTTTCCTCTCTGAGCGCATGATTAATGGGACGTCAAAACGGCAAAAACGTTTTTGTTACCTTGTATTTACAGTTAGCATACGATCGATTTCGTGGTGAAAGCTATCCACATCATCAGGCGTATCGAAAGGTAAGGTTTAAGGAAAAGGTACGTGTGTTCTGATAGCTGGTGGAGCTGTACTGAAATGTGTCCGCCATCTTGGTTGTTTACATTTGATCACAGCACTTCCGGATTCATTGCAATGTCATAAATCATACAGTTTTGACAACTCAACATAAAATTATGTTTTCAAATTGCACTACAAATTTAAAATGATTGCTAATGTAGCGACCCATTGTCGGTTGGTCGCGACATATTTTACCCTCTCCCCCTTTTTTATGTCTTCTTTTTTATTTTTTGTTCGTGCTTTGTCGGTGATATTTCGGCTCATTTCAAAAGGTTTTATTTGTCCAGATGTCAAGAAAGCCGAACCATTCAGGTTATTTCTCTCATTGTTGTATTGGCGGGATTTTTATTCTTATTGTTTCTTGATTTTATTACTTAATTATTCTTTACAAATTTTATTGGATTATTTTCTTCAACAATTTTTCTTTCGTTTTAAATCTTAATACATAAATTTAAAGATCTGATTGTTGATTTATTTCGTGGACAACTTTAGATGGTTAAGCCACACACACTCTTCCGCTTTTTGTTTCTGGTTCGATCCTCGTCTTTGATTGGATGTTTCCGATCAGACAGTACTGTTATGGCCGTCGACTTGTAAAAGCTACACTGAAACGGCTGCCCTCGAAAATTGCACATAGGAGTAAATAATTATGTAGCCCAGTATTAAAAGTTTATAAAATTCAAAAGCAACCTCGTCTGATGAAATATATCTATAGTTGGTAGCCGCCGCCTTCAAATTTCAGCAAGGTGAAGGCTGAATTAATATTTTTTCTGGCTGTCGTTTCACCGCATTAATATTGGTTGAGATTAGAAGTGAAGCATTTTGGTGGTTCATCTGTGTGTGAGGTGATTTTGTGTTATATGTGGTATGCAGTGGGTTTCTTCGGTTTTTCATATAATAAAATATAAATATAATTATCTGTGGCTCTAATCCCCTCTTCTTCAGTCTGTGTGTAAGTGATTAGTGTACCTTCAGTATGTCAGTGGTTTGTTTTTCTAGTGGAAACATGAGTAAAGTGGGTATGTTCGCTTAATTTGGCAGACATCGGAGGTCGGTTTACAACCAGGTATGTATTGGTTAATGTCTTAAATTTCTCAATCTCTCTCTGAAACCAGTCTGATTCACATATGTTTAGATAGTGAAACAACAGCACGTTAACTTTGGTTCGGAAGTGTTGAATATTTTACCTTACACTGCACTATAGTTGATGCTACTTTTCAAATGCACGTTCTTTCCCACTCAGCATTTTGTTTCTTCATTTCGGAAATTGGTGTCGTTTAAATTGCACGAAATCTCTACAGTATGTCCGTCTTGTTTAACGTAAAATTTAAGGATTCGCAATGTTTTATTTCGATAACAAGCAAAGTTCAAAACTCCTTCGTTGCGTTCGTAAACCGTAAGCCAGTCCGCTTATAGAATTTCGTTCTGTAAATTTATTCCTAACCCGACTATAGTATATCTTGACTGTAATATCAAATTGGAGGTAAGGTTGTGTTAAGTTCAAAAATAGAAAATACATACGAAATGTCTGACAACGAATTTGGAATATCAAAGTTAAATTTCTGCCCAGTAGCTATATTTGTAATTAACCATTTTTCGGTGACTGTAGAAGTTTTGTTTAACTGGACTAAAGTGTAGAATGTCTAACCATATTTGGAAACTGAAAATAACCTAACCTTTTTTTGGAAGACAAGTGTGTGAAATCTTGTCTCTGCTCATAAGAGCATTTCTGTAAACAATTAATTTACCTTCTGATATGTGAAATTAACAGCATCTTTAAAAACACGTTTTGATGTGCTAAAGGTTCTCTTCAGAACCTTTTTTTTTTATTTTTTTTTCCCCACGAAATTCAGCAACCAGTCTTTTGCATTGCGATTGTTATTCTTAAGGAAGAATAAATTATATTTTACCAGATATTCTTTGTGTTAAGGGTTTTAATAAGAAGTAGGTAGTTTACCATCTCTGTGGTATTGCTGTAAAGATTCCCAACCTTTCGCTATTTCAGTCCGCGGGAGTGTTATTTCATGTGTACATGAGAAGGTAACTTCGGGTGAAGTTAAGTTTGATATTTTGATTCGATGCTTCAGCAAACATTAGGGAATAGTCAAATCAGTTGTGCTTATCTAAATTTCGTGATTAATGATAGGAAGGATATGCCTTCGTATAGTTATACGAAGGATTAATTATAACTATACGTCCCATGGATGTAAACGGGACTTAAACAGGACGTCCTACGGACGTCCAGATATCCTGCCAGGAGATCCGTCAGATGTCCCTGGGACGTCATTTTGCTATGTGCGTATTTTAGGGCCTAGTTGCGTTAGGTCACTAAAATAGTGTTTTGTGTTTTGCTATCCTGCGGGATGTTCTCGCTTGCGTCCCCCCCCCTCTTCCTCCACACACTTTTGGGGGTCTTTTTCTTCGTGTTCTAGCCTTCTGCTTTTTGCCAACTTTCTGCGTTTTTGGCACTTCTTTTCGGGCTTCTTCCATGCAAGCTTCGTGGTTCTAGACTAGTGCGTGGTCTGTCTTCGATGGTCCTAGGCTGAAGCAAGGCACTGATGGGTAGGTACCCACCTTGTCTTCAGGTCCGATAGCAGTTCTCTTTCTCTCTTTTTTTTTTGTTTGTTGTTGTTGTTGTTTTGTGCCCTCTCCTGTGGCGTAATGTAGGCTTGTCTTCGAGGTAGGTTTTCCCACGTTATGTGAAGTTCTGGATGAGCCCCCTTTCGGCAATAGGGCGCCACTAGCCACCTTGTTTGCTTTTGTGTCTACCTGCTTTAGAGGAGAAAGTCCGGTACATTACACTAACTGTCAAAGATACTCTATCTCTTACGTCAGGAAGTGTTGCAAACTTTGGGTGCTATAAGTGGAGGCAAATTGCTTAAAAATAATTTTATGTTGAGTTGGCAACACTGCAGTGACCAAATATTTTACTATCGCTCTATCAATAAACGATACATTATATTTTCTACGTTCTTTTACCACTAAGATAAATGGGACAATAAATAGTTTTAACACATGACGATGTCAGGGAATAATTTTTTAACTTATTTCATCAGGATACCTATTCTGTAAACATGACGTATCACTAAGTTGAGTTTCCAAAAATAAAAAAAATGTTACGAGACTTCCCTAGACACATTAGTAAAGAAGAAAACAGATATTACAGTATTTAATTCGATCTTATCACAATGCTTAAGGTAATAAAGTTATACGGAAAGAGTTAACACTAAAGCTAACATAGGTAGGAAAGGGACTCTGGACAAGTGAAGAAGAACTGTGTGTGAACTGGATTCCAGAAACGTTAATATTCATTTAACTACAAGGCCTGAGTATAATATGATAATTTTATTTATATGTTAAAAGTCTTTACTAACGATGACAAAATTTGTTGTTGACAAAAACAAAAAAAAAATCGAAACAGTCTTTAGGTTTTTGAAACCGTTTTTTTCCTGTGTTCGTTTTTCACAAAATCATTTTTTCCTAAAGTCAACAATTAATACTTACTAATATCCTTTATTGATTAAATTTTATTTTTTTAAGAAAGTACACATGCTGTCTGTCATCGAAATATTACTTTTGTGATCAAATTTTCGATTGCCCAGTACCATCATCATCATACACTTAGATTAGAACAGGTTAATTAGCTAAATTACGTAACTAGTTCAACCAAGTAAATAGGTAAAAAAAAAAAAAAAAAATGAAATTATAAGAACCAACGCAATTTACAAACACACAACAACGGACTGTCTATAAATTGTGTTGGTTCATATACTTTTACATTCTTTCTTTACTTATCTGTTTTTACCTAACTACATAATTTTAATTATTTATTCCTAATACTAATGATGATGGTTCAGAGATATTGAAAATTTCAGCACAAAAATAACACCTGGGAGAATAGGATATGTAGAATGTATCTGTTGTATTATAAGACCCCTGCAGGCGATGATACTGTGCAATAAATTTTGTTAACACATTTAAATACACTGTTATAAAACTGCGTTAAAGGAACTGATTAATATAAGGATTTTATTAGTAAACAAAGGAGCCACTAAACCAAGAAATGGAATGAACAATGAAACAGAAGAAGCACAGGGTTACAAGATATTAGCACAGAGGGGAAAAACTACTAGAGAAATAGTCCCTACTGCTTAATGTCTACGAATATTTTTTTCTGGCTTGAACAAGCTTCTTAAATTCATCGATGGATGTCTCTCAACGCAATTTTTGTCTTTTCTTGAATACCCGATATATTCTGGATCTGTGGTAGCTGAGCAGATTTATTGCAGTATGTTAGGTGATGTACCAATCACAGAGCTTGGAATTTAGCGAGAGCTTCACGAAAAGAAACAATTGTGCCGAGAGACATCTAATAGTGAGTTTAAAGAGTCTGTCGAAGCCAGGAAAGTATCTGCAGATTTTATGAATACGGATCTTCTTCTCTTATATTAGTCATATTAAACTGGTTACAGCAATACAAACAAATTAGTTTAATCTTCCTTGGAGAAAAATCTTGGTACAGAAATCGACATTTATGCAGAAAAAACATTCCTAGACTGCCTGAAAATGTGAGCTCGATCTCCTCCTTGCCGGGCGATTTGATCTACCACTGAGCTATCAATGCAGCGTACCAACATCCTTGCATATAACTTAATTTTTTCTGCGCGTACTTCAACTGTTTACGACTTATTAATAACCAGTAACTTGACATAACAGACATCCTGTAGCACAACACTCTTCTATCTATTTTTCTAGTTAATTCATAGTTGTCTTAACGTCGGAAACTAGTTTGCTTTAGTGTAGTATTTCTATAGCTTCGATTTTAGATAATTACATAAGTACACTAATTGTCACGTTTATATTTTATTAATTATTTATATTCTGTAATTTTATGCAGGTCAAGAATTATATTAATTGTATAATACTTAATTAAGCTTACACTAGTGGAAATGCATGGAAAAACGTCCAGTGTAAACCTCGTTCGATTTCAATTATTTTCACAGCACGGAAAGCCTGTATGTAGCTGGTACACTGATCTGACAAGTGCGTTTCAAGGTCATAGCACACTCGCACCCTGCCTCACCCTTACCGCACTACATCGAACGCCATCTCCCAACACGATGTGTGTAGTTGGGTGTGAGATTCCGTTGTGTGTGGATTTTAATGTGTGTCTGCAATCCCAGGGAGACGAAAGCGAAGAGTACGATGAGAAAGAGTGTGGTTTCACAACAGACGCCCCTCCCTCCCCCACAGTGGCATCGCGACGCACGGATGCGAGCCTGGACAGACTGACCGAAGGCGACCACCAGTGCAATGAGGGCCACCGCGGCCCCCCATGTGTCTGCATGAAGAATAAATGATTGATTGGTGGCGGTAGGTCTACATTCCCGCGTTCCTCTGGCACGTTTATTCCCTGACACCTGTTCATCACCAAGAATGTCTCCAGTGGTGTCTGGAGAGACCGCATTGGAAAGGCGAATGGAATACCACAGTCATTCAGCGATGAGAAACGTGTCTGTCTTGGACATAGTGGAATCCTGGCTTAACCATCGCCCAGCTACACCAAGGTAAACAGCGTGAGGGACCCCAGACGGACAGTGAACAAGCCAGAGAAGTTGCTAAGATATGTTGCTTCAGTTTTGCACTTTGTAGAGGTCCCTCCGGTTCCATGTTATGATCAATACCATTTACCACCCCTTCCTTCTCCTGTATCAACTTTGATGCTGCTACGTGAATTCCTCGCGGGTGTTCTTCAATGCATTTCCACGAAGTGTGTTTGCTAAATTTGTTATTGTTATTTTAGCATACTTAATCACGATGAATTAATGTCATTTAGGTAGCTACTTAAAAAAAGAACGAATAAAAACTTATTTTGTATTATTCTGATAAACATTAGTTTTCTTTAATAATGAAACAGTTTTGTTTACAACATTTGTTTAAAAGAAAGTACTCAACATACACGAAGTGCATTTTTCTTATGAATTTGTTACTAAGATGAGAAAAAAGTTAAGAACCAAACCTTTGTTTGGAATTATCTCTGAATCTTCTGTTAATGGTGGAAAGTTTGAGACGGTGCTGTTTTGTGCATTGTCCATGATTTTACCTGTATCCTAATAAAACATATAGCATGAATATTTACTATGAATTAAAACTGTATTATTTGCCATTGTGATGACAAAAGTATAAATTACCAAATAATTATTTTTATATCTATAATTTTCAACTTTATGTTTAAATAATCAAATCACAAGTTTATGTACATGTAATTATTTTTTTTCTTTTTCTAATTTAGAATACGCCAGAATGACATTTCAAGCACTCATACTTTATATACAAGTAAAACATAATTGCAATCTATTGACGATGTTGTCAATCACAAGCATATCTTGAAGAGAGATAATCTTCGTAGTAAAATAATTATACATTAACGCTTAATTTAACATACTATTATTGGCGATTAACATTACATATTATGTTCATTTACATTATTTTTAGTTGAAAATACGGTAGTAATGACTTGATGTGATAGTCTCTGTATAGATCTTTACAGCTGAAACTGAAAGTGTATAGCTGCAAATTATGTGCTTTTTTCATGGTCAGTATAGCCATGAAAAAGTACATAGGCCTAAGTCTTTTTCTTTGATTACGTGATCTTTTATTCTACATTGTATTACTTTATGTACAAGTGTTATTTCTTGTTTACTGTATCTGTTTTCTCTGTTTCTTTAATCTACATGGCATAAAACATTTGGAAAACTGTAGGTGGCAGAGCAGTCATTGACTGAACCACGCCCACTGTAATAAAGCGCATTTGATTTGATTTGGTTTATATATCTGGTGTATTAAAAAGTAACCCATTATTTTTGCATGACATTGAAGGCTTGACTTACCATAGTTAGAATGATCCGATTTAGGTCACATATGCGCCGTTTTGTTCGATAACGTGTTGCCATTTGGAAGGTAATATCATGATGCCTCTCTCATAGAAGCCCTTGTCCCTATTGGCAAAAAATTGAGACAGTCGAT
>JAGDQP010021624.1:0-24990 GCA_022664845.1 Lepisma saccharinum | reverse complement strand
TTTACTCCGGCGAGACTCTTCAGTCGGTAGATTCGTGGTAGTTCTGTTGATGCGTAGTGAAGATGACGTCATAGAAGTTCCAGCCAATCAAGATGCCTACTTGAATGGACCCAAGCTTTGCGGGTGAGGCTAAACTTGATATATATGAACCTTGCCCCGAGAAAATATAATTTCCTCAGGCGGGCTCCGTAAAGTCGCACAGCAAAAAAGAGGTAGACTGAAATTAGTTTATTGAACTAATAGCTGATATAATTAGTATATTAGTTCTTTTTCACTTCTAAGTACATATAGATACATTTTACATCCTCAGGTAGTACAGATGCCTTAGCCATCTCATATTATCACTTTACATTATCAATGAGAATATTTATATTCGCATTCTAACATTTTGGCATGTTTAAGAAATAGTACCATAAGCTCTTTGCAGACATATGTTCATTGACAAGGTAAAAGGTTAATTGTTTTAATCTACTTCAAACCACAATACAAAAAATCCCGCCATCTAACGTGCTCCAATTAAGATAGCGATGTTCATCTTGCAGCATCGTAACACTTCAATAAACAACATAGTCTCAGTGCTTACTCAGACACGGTACAACTTGTTAGCATCGATTATATGAATGCACAACTACGATTTGCGTACATTAGATTAGTTTATAAATAATCAGTTTACGTTAGTTTCTAGGTAATTAGATTAGTCTTTGCATGGTTAGTTTGCGGTGCAAAGTTAGTAGGTTAGTTTGTATATTTATTCATACATATTACATACTTCAGCTTCGCTAACTGCAAAACATGGCTTCAGTTTAGCTGTTGCATCCAGGGGTTTGGCCTACCCATATCACGTGTATTCAATATGTCATTTTCAATTATCGTATAACAGATTTTGTTTACTGCATTTATTACTAATGTTATGTCAAAAAATATAATTAAAAGCTAATTGAATAACAAAAAATTAATTTTGGTTTTCTCATGTGCACGTTGAAAACAGATTGAATATTAAACCATATTTCAACGAAGTTAGAATTTCGTTGAT
Source organism: Lepisma saccharinum (assembly GCA_022664845.1). Classification (NCBI taxonomy): domain Eukaryota; kingdom Metazoa; phylum Arthropoda; class Insecta; order Zygentoma; family Lepismatidae; genus Lepisma; species Lepisma saccharinum. The sequence continues at coordinate 23,957 of JAGDQP010021624.1, read as the reverse complement.
ACGACGTTTATGTGAAATACTTTCAACTGTCTTTCATACTATGTCCTAGATTTTGTTTCACACTTGTATTTCTAATTTAATTGCTTAAACATTATAATTAAAACATACAATGAAAATAACTATATTTTTCATGTTTTCGTTTGTATGTTGAAAACAGGTTGAATTTTAAACTATATATCAACGAATATTTAATTTCAATGTTATAATAAAGGAGTAGTGGCCTCTCCAGGTGGATTCTTGGATAAGTGCTCTACCCATCGAGCTTCCAACGAGAATTGCAGAACGTTCCTTTGTTCGAACCCCACAGCAGCCTCTCAGATTATTTACTGTTGGAAAATTAACACTGTATATCGTGATAGGCAACGGATAAAGTGAAACTAACTCTGCGTATACCAGCACACAGCATTCGTGCTCTGTTTTGGCCAATTAAACCTGTTTGTTCATCGTTTTTTCTCAACCATTATTGAGCGTCGAATAAACCGTTGAACAGGCGGACATTTCGGTACATTTACAAGTTAATATAACGTTTCGGTACTAACGTTTAATCCATGTATTTTCAACGTTTGTGTACTAGTGGGGATACAATAATAAATGGAGGTTCGAGTTAAAAGAAATATTGGCCCTTTCCTCCAGGAGAATTGTTTCACTTTACGCCTAATAGTTAGATAATTAACATGACTGTACAAACATGCGCAAAACATGGGATGCCGGGATATCCCCCCATTGGAAGAAGAAGTTGTGAGTCGTTGAGCATCATTTAGAGAAACACAGAATAGATACGCAGAAATTCCATTCACGTTAAGTTCTAAGAGAATTAATGTAAGGAAAATGAAAATAATAATATGGACATCATGCAGGAATCGTTATTATGCAATGCAACAAAATTTGTCTTGTTCAAACACACACACACACAGAGAAAGAGAGGCATAGAATAATAGCCTTCTTAAAGGATTTACTTTTATATTTATCAACACAAACAACAATACTTAACCTCTCCGTCTCGAGAGAGAGGGAAAGAAAGAATTTATACATACACACATAACCGAACAAAAACAGAGAATGAGAACTAAAGGAAGAGACAAACGCGAAAAGATCTAAGAAAGAAAAATGCGAGAGAAAGTGATATTAATCATGAAGCAAATTCATTGATAACGATCAAACACATACTTATTACCCTCTCCAAAATGTTTTGATTATGGCCATATTGCCAACCATTGTAGGAACGACTCAAGGTGTGGAACGTGCGGAGAAAAGGGTCACGTAAGAAATGATTGCAAAGATAAAGAGAAAAAAGTGTGCGTTCCGTGTTTCTCTAGAGGTAAGAAGTGTGGGGGTAAGCAACAGGACTGTGCACAGTATAAACTAAGCTTGCAAAGATTGATTGACAGGTTTGATTATGGAAGTTAGACATAATCAAGCAGAGGACTTGGATAACAAATACAAGAAAAAGCTCCCCCCGTGCAAACAAAAAAGGAATCTCAATCGATTAATGGATTATAATAGAAGTAAGAAAATTGAAATTATAAATAATTGGCTATTAAGTAGTTATACTAAAACTACCGATAAATACCTCTACATAAGATCTGGACACATAAATTTTGAGGAGAGTAATCAGGTTGTACTGCATTTCATAAACCCAATCCTAACAACATTTCCGAGAGGATTTGCGCAAATGGTGGCCTTATCACATGATGATTTTGACCTTAATCAAATGGAACATGAAATTATTGAACTTGAAAATAACAAACTCTTAAATCTTTACTTTTCAAAAAACAGGTATGGGTGTGGATTTATGCACGTTGAATCAAGTAGAGACGACTTCCTGAAGGACCTGGGGCTAACCTTGGAGTTGCTGTCAGAACTAGAGGGAAATATAAGGAAAAAGATTACAGTACCAGCAGTAGGCATGGGTTTATGGAAAGCAGATCCGTATGCAGTTCTGAAGAAAATAAAGGAATTTGAAAATAAAATTCAGCACATAGGAATAGAAATGATTATAAGTGATCAAAACTTCTTCAGAAATATTTCAAAGACACTAGAAGATTTAGAAGCAGTGGAAGAAGAAGAACAAAAAGAGGAAAATATAGATACATCGTCAAATATGGATCTGGAAATAGAAAAAAATAAAGAAGTAAATGAAGAAAACAAAGATGAATTAGCAGATGTAATCAATGAGAAAATAGAAACCAAACAAACAAATACGAAAAAGAAAAGAAGAACCTGGAAATCTTGGATACCAAGACTTTATAAGAAGAAAAATGGAAAGCAACCAACTACTGAACAGGAAGAAGAGGTGATAGAACAAACAATATATCCAGGCACTCAGGAAACAGATGAAGAAAACAGACTACATGACCAGCTGGTAGAAGAAGAAAAAAGAAGAAAAGTTGACCTTGACCCGAAAATACTATATGAAAACCTTAATTTAAACTATATTCTAACCAGGCTTGAGGAGCCACAAACTCTGACGGCGGCCTTACGAGTGATAATAAGAAGTTACCATCTCAATGGAAAAACCATAACGTTCCCGGTGATCGAAGAGGTAGACAAAATTAATCTGAGGTCCAATGGCATCACCACTGACCCACAGGACCTGTTAGCGTTTATTCACAAAGTTTTTGAGAGGAGGGAGGAATCTTTCCAACTGAATAACGTGTATAGGCAGTTCGTTATGGCGTATGGAAGGATTGCATTTAATCCACTAGAGAAGTTCCCAGCATGCTATGTCCACACACGCCAGCCATAGTTATGTTCAAGATAGTACAAGTTAATCTGGATAGATCAAAACTCGCAACAGCAGAAATTAGACACTATTGTGAGAAGGAAAGTGTGGACGTAGCATGCCTCCAAGAACCATACACATTTAAAGGGAAATTAGTTAATATGCCAGTTAGCGTCGTAGCGATATTGCCTAATGATCCAACTCCCATGGTAGCAGTTGTAATATTCAACAGGAACATAGATGCTTTAACACACTTAAGATATGCAGATAAATGGACCCTGTGTGTGGATGTTTCCAGGGGAAATTATAAAGTAACCATAGTGAATATTTATTGTCAGTTTTCCCTCCCGAGAGAGATTTTTGTACAGAAAATAGATAATATAATGAATGGAATGCAAATGAATAATACCATAATTTTGGGGGATTTTAATGCTAAGTCTCCGCTCTGGCACTGCACAAACGCCGACGAAAATGGTGAGAAGTTCGAGGAGTTAATTGAACAGCACAATCTCACTGTTATAAACAGAGAAGGTCAACCACTTACGTATATGGGCAGGGCTGGAGCGGGGTCTAATATTGACGTAACTTTGGCAAAGGGAAATATATGTAATCGTATATGTAACTGGTCCGTGGACGAGCACGCGACTTCTAGTGCCCACAACGTCGTCCGCTTTGACGTGAATGACGAAGAAGACAAATTAAATTACGAAATATCCAACGAGGATAGTACATACAACTATAACATAAATAAATTAAACAAGAAAAAATTCATAGATAATCTTGTATTACCACAAATTAACCGAAATTGTGACCTTCAAAAACTCACTCTGGAGCTTGAGGAAGCAATTTGGAGAGCAATAGAAAATTCAACACCTAAGAAAAAACAGACAAATGATAAAAGAAAGCCTTTTTGGACGGAGAGTTTGAACAGATTGAAGAGGAAGATGAAAGCTAGCAGGAAGAGCTACAGGGCAGCCGGGGATCACGCACTGAGATCAGCAAGATTACAGACGTATAGGAGAATAAAGCAACAATTTGAAACGGAATTAAAAGAAACTAAGAAGAAGACCTGGAGTAAGTTTATTGAAGAAAATCTACAACAAGACCTCTGGGGCATGCCATATAAGATAATTATGTCCAAGATTAAAACAAAGAGTGCTATGAACACCCTCAAGGACGATTCAGGACAATTTACCACAAATTGGAAAGACACCATAGAATTGTTTTATCAGAAGTTATTTCCGGACGACCGAATAGAGGATGACAATGAAGACAACACAAGGATAAGGAATAAAGCCAAAGAAGTCCCAAGCAATGAAAATGATAACCCCGATGATCTGCTTGTGACTAATGATCAGGTGATGGAAGCTTTAAAGAAATTAAAACTACGGAAGGCCCCAGGACCAGATCAGATAAAAAATGAAATTTTTAGAAATAATGTAGATATATGGACCCCTTATTTAACCAGATTATTTAATGAATGTATAGAACAGTCAATCTTTCCGAAACCATGGAAGGTAGCAAATTTGGTAATCTTCTTGAAAAGTGAGGACAAAGATAAACTTAATCCAAAATCTTATAGACCTATATGCCTCTTGAATACAATAAGCAAAATTTTTGAAAAAATATTGGCTATAAAAATAAATAAAAAAAGAGATAACCTGGAGAACTGTAAATTACAGTACGGCTTTCGCCCCAAAAAATCTACAGAGGATGCTATCAACGAATTGTGTAGTAACATATATGCTTTACGAGACGAAACCTGCAAATATGTAATTGGAATTTTCTTCGATATTATGGGGGGCATTTGACAACTTATGGTGGCCCTCATTGTTAGAGGAAATAAGAAAGCTTAAAATCAACAGCAAACTATGGAAGTTAATACAAAATTACTTTCAGGATCGAAAATTAGAAGTAGATACAGCGGACGGAGTTGCGGTTAAGACTCCTACAAGAGGATGCCCACAAGGCTTGGTGCTGGGTCCGATTTTTTGGGACCTAGTATTTCAGCCGTGCTTGGAGGTATTGAATGGAATGCAGCAGGTAGAGAGGGTGGTGGGATACGCGGACGACCTGGCAGTGGTAATCAAGGGAAACAGTCGATTGGATATTCAAACAAAAGCAAACGAGGTAATAGAAATGATGACATCATGGTGTAAAGCAAATAAATTAACAATATCCTCCGAAAAAACGAAATATGTGTTATTCAAAGGAAAACTAAATTACAATAGAGGACCTATAATTAAAGTAAATGGTAAAACAATTAAACGAGAGAAGTATCTAAAATACTTAGGACTAATTCTGGATGAAAAACTTGATTTCAGAATGCACACAAGTATAACAAAAAATAAGGCATTAAAAATTTCACACAAATTGGTTAATATAGCAGTAAACAATCTAAAAATACCGATAAAAGTAATACGCATTTACCATGATGTCATCATACGAGCAATAGTGGGATACGCGGCTAGCGTATGGTGCCATAGACTCGATAATAAAATGCAAAAACAGATTATAGACAGAGCTCAACGGCAAATACTTTTACGACTGTCAGGCGCATATAGGACGACATCCGTCGAGGCACTCCAGGTCGCGCTGGCGGTCCCCCCACTACATCTCCAGGTTAAGAAGATGGGGGCCATGTACTGGATCAAAAAAGAAATTCAGGATAAAGTCGTTAACATCCTACATAGACCAGCTGAGACTAAAGCTGAAGTCAACTTAGCTATAAACAGTGCGTGGCAGGAACTGTGGAATACAACTGAAAAAGGAAGAAGACTGTACTCCATTTTTCCGGATATTGAAGAGCGGATGGAACTAAATTTGGATATTACTGGTGGGCTGATGCACTTCCTGACGGGCCATGGCCCCTTTCGTCAGAAGCTACATGAAATGAATATTGTAGAAGATAACCTATGTCATACATGTGGAGTGGTGGCCACGCCAGAACATGTAAATCTGCATTGCAGAGAGACAGAGCACCTTGTGGTGGAAGAAAGAGAACTCCTGAAGGGAATGCCCGTCGCGGAGGTTCTGCGAACCCCGGAACTTGCGGCGGCCCTCAGAGAGTTAACTCAAAAAGTTTCAGACTACCATAAAAAGAAATTTAGAAATGGCGTGGACCACCCATCATAGGAAAAACAAATAATACAAGGGAAGATGGCCCGACTGACAGCCGTGTGTGCGCGTTCGCGAGGCCGCGACGACCGCGTCTACCGTGAATCGGACTTATGAAAAAAAACAAAAAAGAGCAGGGACATGAATAAATGATCCTGCCGGAACCCGGTAGAAGAGTGCCTTGTGGCGGAATCCGTAACAAGAGACGCTCGTGAAGTGATAAATGTGATACTATTTGGTGATGGGGAATTAAGAATAAATGTGCAAGTAACTAAATTAGTGGTAACGATAATTACGCTAACTTTTGGAATCCAGAAGGAAGTGATAGTGCAGAAGTGTGAGTGTGGATGAGTGAATGTGAAAGAAGGAATAATAGTGCAAGTAGTGAGAACAGAAGAAGTGATAGGATACTTCAATCTACAGAGAACCACGATAAAAACCAGTGGCAGAAGAAGGGAAGTGGATACCAAGGAGGGATAGCGAAAAAAACTTTGTGGCTTTAACATCAAACCCACGCGCATCTTACCTAACTAATTCCCTTCTTTTGTACTTCCAGGAATTGAGAATAAGAAAAAAGAAGAAGAAGCTCAAGTCTATGTTTGTCTCGTCTGTGTTGTCCATGTGATGTCTGTACTTGTGTAAATGTATTATGTAATCTTTTTTCTATGTTTTTTTACAATAAAATTGAGGATATAGTAGATAGGGTTCCCTCCCAAGCAAATAAAAATAGGTCCAGCAAAAAAGGCCAGGAGAACATTCTGGACGCCTGGCAAAAGCCCGTCCCGCAACCCCAGAAGTCTTAGACTGATGGAACATAGGAGCTTCTTGGAGTGCCGGAACTCCGGCAATCCAAGAATCTCTAGGGACATGCCTGCCCCAAGGCAAGAAGATCAAAACGGATCGTACTGCACGACCCTGAAAGTGCATAACTTGACTTGTGTTAAGAATACAAAGAGGCAGGGGTGGAATGCGGGTCCCCAAAATATAAAAAAAAATACCCTCTCCACTCTCCAATGCCTTGCATTTCGCAACCAAGGATTCATTCTCATATTAGTATTTTTTTTTAAAAAAAAGTCATGGCTTAACTGGGAATCGAACCTAGATCTACAAACTGAAAGTTCAACACGTTAAACACTATTCAACATGGGACTAATCTCTCTACTTACTAAGCGCGTGTTATAGTTGTATTTGTTAGCTCCAGAAGAAAGAAAATTCACGCCAGTGGCATGGGAAAGTCTTATTCACTACTTTGTATGTCTGCTTACAAGTTTTTTCAAGGCTTAGTTTGACGTAAGAGTTCAGACAGTTTGAATGCTTGCTCCTAAATCACTTTAGTTATTTCCTGAAAAGAAGTAACTATTGTCTTATTGACCAGCAGGAAAAGTATTCTAGTCCCAAACAGGACTCGAACCCATGCTACTTTCGCGTTGATTTAGAAAGCAAACGCTTTAATGATGAGCTATTTTTACAGCTGAAAATATATTGCCAAGATTTGTCTTATTAAGACACCACCAGATTGAGTCACGCCAAGTGGACCACAGTTAAACAAACTTACTGCTTGTGTAAGGAATGATATTTATTTCCATCCGTGCAGTTGTTTTCGTAAGCGAGCAAGCCTATGGTTGCTTTTTCTAGGTTTTACACTTAGTCTTCCTTCAAGAGATTCTCGTTTAAATCCACAATGCATATTTTTATACGTGTAAAAGCAGTATAACAATTGACTATTTTAAAATAGGTTTTCTTATTGATGAAAATTCCTTTGTGAAAATTATTATTTTCAGAATTAAATTTTATTAGCATCTCTTCTCGTACTTTACGCGAAAAACTGGAACATACATAATTCGGTCATTACATAAAGAGTTATCCAATTCTAGAAAAAATTGTTGAACCATAATTTAAAAAAAAATGTTTTTTGAATGTTGGTACAGAACCACTTTTGAAAAATTGTATGCCTTTATTTCTCTCGGGCCGACCATATTTCCAACATGACGGGTGTTGTTTTTACGAGCGCGTCCTACGGAATATGAGAACGGAAAGTATAAAGAAACATGACTACACCTAACCTCTGCTAAACTAACCCATTTTCACTAATTTAAGATAATCTACGAAAAATGCAAGAAAACAATTATTAATAATAAATATGAAGCTATAGAAATATATTTTGAAAGGAAAAAGTTGCTCCCGCTGGTATTCGGACTCGGATTTTTTATTCGAAAAGCCAACGCCTTAATCACTCAGCCACCACGATATGAACTTGGAAACGGTGGTTTGGCCGTTGTATTTACAGTGCATGTATTACAAAACAAGTCAGTAGTGACGCGTGCAAGATGCCGGTCTCCGTTATATTCCGAAACGGACAGTCTCGTATGTTTTTACTCCTATGGAAACCTGAGGATCTTGAGAGCTGAAACAAAAAACGTTGTGTAGCGCTTGAAGTGTACTTTGAAGATGTGGAATCATCTTTTCTGAAAACGGATTCCTTTATTCCAAAAATTAGGCTGAAATATAAATAACGAATTGTATAAAATTATATTTTTAAACTAATTTTCTGGTGGTGAAGGCTTTGAATAAAAGGCTGCAATTTTTGTAATAGTTAGACCGGGTGTCTGGACGCAAAACATCATGGTCCAACACCTTTTTTCTAGAGGAGAGTTCAAACATGGCCATTGGTGAAAAATACCGGATTTCTGGCTCAAATATCTCAGATGGGTCCTCATGAAAAAATCTGAAATTTAGTGTCAAAGAAGCATTCTATATGCCCAACTTACAGTAGTAATTGGAACTTTTATTTTGAAATGGTTTGGCTAGTACAAGTGTAGAAGTACATTTTCTTTGCCATACCATGCAAATGCGAATGTGGTGTCTTAACGAAGGCCACCACCATGTTTTGGGGAAGGAGTTGCATATAAGACTCTAATTTATTTTGTGATGTTTATAACTATCAATAGGATTACTGTATACAAATCATCGTGGCGTTGAATATAATCGCCTTTTTGCTGCGGGGGTTCAAACACGGTCCTTTGACGAAAAATGCTGGATTTCGGGCTAAAATATATTAAGGGACCATCATAAAAGTCTGAAATTTGGTCTCCATTAAGCCTTGTATGTGCTCAAATCACAGAAAAATGATAAGTTTTATTTTCTAGTGGTTTGGCCAAGGAAAGGTTGTTCATGAGAGTTAAAATTGCGTCTTTCAAGTAGGATACTAATATGAGCTACATATACACAATATAATCCGCTTGCACTGACGAAATCACTTAGAAATAAAAGTTGCAATTTTGGTGATGAGCTCAACACAAACAAGGCTCTCTTGATACTATATTTCAGCTTTTTTTTATGAAAAAATTTGAAATTTAAACCCGAATTCCGCCATTTTTCCACGAAGGGCCATGTTTAATTCCACGTAGAAATAAAGCGATTTAATTCAATCCAACGATTTCTTGCATACAGACACACTATATGTAGGTCTAAATGATTGCAGCCTTATATTCGACTGCTTCACAGAAAAAATGGTGGTCGTTGTGAAGATACCACATTTGCGTTTGGTATGACAGCGGAGAAAATATTCTTGCACTGACTAAACCACTTCGAAATAAATATGGCAATTTTATATGTGAGTTGTACACATACAAAGCTACTTCGACACCAAATTTTAGATTTTTTCATGACGATCCATCTGAGATATTTATACCAGAAATCCGGCGTTTTTCGCCAAGTGCCATGTTCGAATCCCTGTATCAAAAACGGGGATAGATCCAGACACCCAGTTGGCGGATTTAACTATTACAAAAATTTACAGCCTTTTATTTAATTAGTTTACCACCACATAATTAGCTTTAAAATATATTGCTATACAATTCGTTATTCATTTTACAACCTTCTTTTTGGAATAAAGGAATTCATCTTCAGAAAAGATGATTCTACCTCTTCAAAGTACTCTTTAAGAGCTACACAACGATTTTTGCTTCAGGTCTTAAGCTCGTTTGTTTTTTAAGATATTCAAGTTTCCGCAAGCGTCTACGGGACTAAAAAACACCACCCAACATGTTGGAAATATGGTCCCTATAAAAAAATATAAAATGGTGATGCAGCCAATTTATCTAAAATTGGATGTTTTGTTATGGAGTGACCCAATTACGTACGTTCCAGTTTTTCGCGTAAAGTATGAGCTAACACTTAATTCTGAAAATAATAATTTTCACAAAGGAATTTTCATCAATAAGAAAACCTATTTTAAAATAGTCAATTGTTATACTGCTTTTACAGGTATAAAAATATGCATTGTGGATTTAAACGAGAATCTCTTGAAGGAAGACTAAGTGTAAAACCTAGAAAAAGCAACCATAGGCTTGCTCGCTTACGAAAACAATTGCACAGGCGAAAATAAATATCATTCCTTACACAAGCAATAAGTTTGTTTAACTGTGGTCCACTTGGCGTGACTCAATCTGGTGGTGTCTTAATAAGACAAATCTTGGCAATATATTTTCAGCTGTAAAAGTAGCTCATGGTTAAGGCGTTTGCTTTCTAAATTAACGCGAAAGTAGCATGGGTTTGAGTCCTGTTTGGGACTAGAATACTTTTTCCTGCTGGTCAATAAGACAATAGTAACTTCTTTCCATGAAATGACTAAAGTATATTCAGGAAACAAAATATAACTACAAAATATCACAAGTAAACAACATGTAGAACTGATGCTATTTATTCCATATAAGAATATCTCTCAGGAGGATTATCCATTCACACGATACAAATATACATTACAGACCGCATCCTTTGATTCCTGTTAAAGAAGAGATGATTCTTTCATATGTATATGAAGAACCTTAACTATGCGATCTGTCAACAGTATACAAAATATTGACGACCGTTTCCGATCGGAGACATGAAGACAAGTGCAAAACGTGCACTAGCAATCACCGACAAGAAGGTAGAGCGACATCTGACATTCGAAATTCGCTCCAAGACAAGTCAAAGTAGTGATGGCAGAACATGACTAAAAGATAACATAAGAACCATGATTTCCCACGCTACCAGGAATAACCTGGTCTTCCATTTTTTGGCGCATATTTGCACTGTCATATTAGTTGTGTAAATATTAGGCGTAAAGTAAAACAATTATCCTGGAGTAAAGAGCTTCAATCTCTTATAACTCCAATCTTACTTATTATTGTAAGTGACTGTACGTCTAAAGGTCGATCAAAAATTGTAGGTTCGTGCACAAAAATTGCATCAAATAATCACCTTTCTGTTACAATAAGAAATTCTGTTTCGTTTTATTAGACCCCTTGATAGCGTATCTAACAAAAAATTACCTTATAATCCCGCTTACTCCCTTCGTCCGTCCATCTGTGTCTAAAGGAATAATGTTCGGAAGCACAAGATATAGTAGAGAGGTGACTGAGATGTCGTTCGAAACGTCTTTATTAGACTAGCTGAGAGCTGACGAACCGTCTTGATTGACACAGTGAGTCAGTGTTGCGAACCAATTTTTAAATCGGTTTTTCAAATTGCTTCTATTCCGTTAAACTTATCTGTACCAAAATTAGCATAAACATTATTCGACATAATAGAAGAATAATGGGTTATCTTGCACCGCAGTTCCGAGCGTACCTAAAAATACAATTGTCATTTGCTCCAATGCCGTTACATTTATACGCTCCAAACTTCGCATAAGCATTATTCAACGCAATAGAAAATTACCATGGTGTTTTGAACATTATCAATTTCTTTATCGTAATTTCGACTTCGATCTCCCTAGATTCGGATATCCACGGTTCTGTGGTATAAATGTCGAATTCCTGTGTGTGATCTCCGTTGTGTACATTAAGAAGTGAGTCAAAATAACTTTTCCACACATCGACATTTTTTTTCGGATCCGCTTGAAAATCTTCACGTTCATTTGTAATCATGCTTAACCTCGACTGGTAACTTCTTCGTAACGAGTTAACCCATTTGTATAGATCTCGTATATTATTTGTCTTACTGTCTATCTAAATCCAAATCTATATGTGGAAAAGTTATTTCGACAACTTCATAATGTACACAACGGAGAACAAACAGGGAAATTTGAAATCTATACCGGAGAACCGTGGATACGCGAACTAGCGAGATCGAGGTCGAAATGTCGATAAAGATATTAAAAATTTTCAAATTATCGGAAATAGACAATATTCCAGCCGAATTAATTAAAGCAGGACGAACAGCACTAATGAAGCAGCTGCATAAATTGATAAATGCTATTTTGAGAAAGGAGCTTCTAAAGGAATGGAAAACTTCAATAATAGTTCCGGTTTATACAAAAGGCGATAAATCGGACTGTAATAATTACCGAGGAATCTCGTTACCTCCAACCTGTTACAAAGTATTAAGTAATATTATGTTAATACGTCTAAGTGTGTAGGTAGATGAAATAATTGGAGATCACCAATGTGGATTTAGAAGAAATAGATTCATGGCGCGTGCGTATCGCACAGGGGATAGCTTTACCTTTTTTATATGATTCTATCAGAGGGAAAAAAATCATACAATAACGTGGTACAATTTGGAATTTAAAAGAAAATACTGGTCCGACTAGTGACGATGTGGCTCAGGGAGACCATAAGCGGAGTATGGGTCAGATAGTTTCAAGATTTGCAACGGATTGAAACAAGGAGATGTCTTGTCACCACTACTGTTTAATTTTGCTTTAGAATATGCGATTTTAAACATAAAGGGGACAAAAAGGGACTAACATTGAATGGCTTGAACCAACTGTTCGTGTACGTGGATGATGTAGATTTAATAGGTGAAGATATAGATGCACTACTAACTAAAACCAAGGTCTTCGTAGAAGCTTGTGATGAGATAGGTCTACAGGTAAACACAGAGAAAACAAAATACATGATAACAAGCCGAAACACAGAGAATAACGGAAATAAGTACAGAACAACTAAGAATGAGAACACAGAGAAAGTAAACAAATTTAAATACTTGGGAGCATATGTAACAAGCAAAAACGAGGTAACGGAAGGAGTAAAAAGTCGTGTAGTGTCGGGAAACGCATGTTTCTATGCAGTCCAGAAACTCCTAATGTAGCGATTAATATCAAGAAAGTTGAAAATGAAATTATACAGAACGGTTATTCTGCCGGTAATACTTTGCAGTTGTGAAAGTTGGAGTACGACCCTAGCAGATGAACATAAGTTACGAGTGTTTGAAAATAAGGTCTTGAGAAAGATGTACGCGCCGAAACGGAACGAGATAACTGGGAAATGGAGGAGACAACATAATGAAGAACTTTACGGACTTTACGATTCATCCGATGTTGTTAAAATAATGAAATCGCGATGACTAAGGTGGGCAGGCCATGTATCTCGGATGGGAGAGAAACGAATATTATATTCCATCGCGGTTGGAAAATCGGAGGGAAAGAGACCATTAGGAAGACCGAGATAACATTGGGAGGACAACATTAGAAGGGATCTTCGAGAAGTAGGGGTTTGTCATGAAAACTGCCTTGATATTGTCCCTGATATAATCCCATGGTGATCGTTTGTTACTGTGGGGATGAACTTGTGATTTCCGTAAGTTTTAAAGAGTTTGGCCGAAAGACTTTTTCCATTGAGTTTGGGCATAGCCCTTTCGTTATTGGTCTATACAGATAATAATGATGGTATAGATTGACAATAAAAAATCCGACAACCTCGGGGCCTGAGGACTCGAATTTTCAAAAATTTCTTATTTTTATGTATATACGAGCTCGCATATATGCTGTATATATTTAAGAGAAAAGAATTACCTGTACAGTGTACAGTGCTGTAAGGAAAGAAAATTATAAACACTAAATAAAGAGAAGTAAAAGTTGATGCTTTGGGAATTAATAAAGATCAGTTTTTAATTTCTATTTCTATTAGTTTTTCACTAGCTAAATAAGTTTTTAATTTAATTAACATTCTTTCTAAAAGACTTTTAATGCCAATAAGCGAAAGAAGCCAGAAAAAACGCCAAAAGGTTTTTCAAAAATTGCAACTAATGCACTGCCATCCAGCGGTGACGAAACGAACATACAAACCAGGTGCACAGATGGCAATAAGCATGACCAAACACCAAACAGTGTCGTCAAAACATAAACGGCCGACGCCTCCAGAAAATAATGTCACGCCGACGCGGTAAATTTAAAAATGCGCTCCGATATGCATATAGGAAATCTATTGGAACCGGAATATTCATTATCGGATTTTTTATTGTCAACATGTACCACATTTCTGTAAAGTATTTAATTATTTTCATGTAATAGACACGAAACATCCACTTTCTTGATATCATATACGATTAATTAATTGATACTAACGTCATAAAAACGAGCTTGTATGCCACAGTTCTGAAATTATAAATTTTCTCAAATCATAAGGCGTACAATGTACGTTATATGCAGTGCTGTAGTCCTAGAATTTTCACAGGGTATACGCTGTGAATGTTTTAGTTTATGAACCTGTAAGCGAAAACTACACTAAGAAAAAAACGGTTCTGTTGATTAAACACTTTTCTGTGCCCAAGGGTGACCACCACTTGTTTGTTGGTGCTAAAACAGTACAACAAACGGTGTTGATTTCAGTGATTCAATACAATGGATGTGTTGTTAATGCTAATTTAACAGAGCACAGGGTGTCATACTAGCACAATTACAGTGCTGAATAATCACCGAAAGCATCACGTTTGTTGTAATACAAATAGTGGTGGTCGCCCTGGACACCGAAAAGTGTTTAATTAACGCAGTAATTTGTTTGCAGTGTACGTTTCCGTTTATTTTAGGCTTTAGAAGAAATGCTGTGAGGTCTTATGGTGAGTCTACATCAGGATAAATTTCTGTGCGTGCACATGTTGGTGAAGACTGCCAAATTACAGCGAAATCAGCGGTTGTTTCTTTGCTACTCCGAACTTTGAAAACAGAAAAAGAGACAAAGAGAATACATACGCGTCATTACTTACTGAAGAAATTAGTATATTTGTTGGCACAACGCGCTTTAGTACGTAAACACACAAATACATCTATATCTATCTATCTAACTAGCCGAGCTGGTCTACCGGTTCCCGTAAGATCACCGAAGTCAAGCAGCTCTGGGTCTGGTCAGTGTTTGGGTGGGTGGCCGTTTCATCACTCCAGATGGTGTTGCCTATACGGCGTCCACCCAGCGTCGTGAGGCCAATTGGGGAGCTACCTGAATAAAGAGATAGCGATCACAGTTGAGGGCTTCGGCTCTCCTCTCCCAACACGTCTGGTCAGCGTGGGAGCAGTAGACCACCTCCTCCCTCCGGGAGAGGCCTCATCCAGTAGTGGATTGAATATGGCTGTGTATTATATACATACAGATGCTTATCAGAATAATGGAAACACCTGAACGAAAGTGCAACTTACCAGATTAATATGGTGTCGGGCCACCTTTCGCCTTCAGAACAGCCTTGATGCGACGTGGGATGGAGGCATAGAGGTCGTGAATGGTAACAAGTGGAATATTACACCATTCCTCGTGCAGGGCATCGGCCAGTTCTGTGAGAGAGGATGGAGGTGGAAATCGTCGCCGGAGTCGTGTTTCCAAGATGGACCACAGATGTTCAATTATGTTGAGATCTGGGGATTGGGCGGGCCAGGGGAGGTGTTAAACTTCATCCCGATGTTCCTCAAACCACGCTGCAACAACTCCAGCTGTGTGAATGGGTGCATTATCATCCTGGAATATGGCGTCATTGTCCGGGAACAACATCCGGACCATAGGATGCAAGTGGTCTCATAAAATTGCGACATAATCGTTGGCAGTGATGCGTCCGCGAAGTGTGACCACAGGATCCAATGAAAACCATGATATTGCGGCCCACAGCATCACCGTGCCGCCGCCATGTTTCACAGTTGGGCGGAGACACTGCAGATCATACGCTTCTTTGGGCGTTCTCCACACATAAACACGGCCCGTGGTTTGCAATAGGGTGAATGGTGACTCATCCGACCATACCACACGTTTCCAGTCGTCAACGGTCCAAGTTGCATGGTCGCGGCACCATTTGCGGCGTGCTAAAGCGTTCTGGTCCCTGATGAGAGGTTTGGCCCGTGCAACACGACCCCGTAAGTTCATGTCATGTAATTCGCGGCGGACTGTGATTGTCGAAACAGGTTGGGGGAGGTGCTGATTGAGTTCCTCCGTCACTTGCGCCGCAGTGGCACGACGGTTCCGCGTGACAATGCGCTTTAATACCCGGCGTGCCCTGTCACTGATGCTTTTCTTCCGCCCACTGTTCCACTTCCCCGATGTGCTTTTCCCGTGTGTTGTGTAGGCCGTCATCACCTTCGACACTGTCCCTGGCGACACACCTAACACACTAGCCACTGCCGTCACACTCACTCCACATAACCGCGCACCAACAATTTGCCCTATTTGAAACTCTGAGAGGTCTCCCATTTTAAACTACCTCCGTCTGCTGCAGCCACTGCACACTCCTGTTCCACGACGCCTGACGTAGTATGGAGACCGACCTAACACACCACCACCAGCAGTCCGGCGCTGCGGTCGCAACGACACCACTGCCAACCCATACATCTGACGTGTTGCCAACTACAGGTGTTTCCATTATTCTGATAAGCATCTGTATATTAACACGCTAGCGGCCATAATTTTCAAGGTATTTGAACCAAATTTGTATGTGTTGTTTCTAAACTTAATAGCTCGGTTAAGTGCATTAATGAGCAAAATCGGTCGCCATCTTAGATCCAAAATGGGCGCCGAACCCATTGTTGTATAGAATACACAGCCTAAACGGCTGCAGCTAGAAATATAAAATTTGGTAACAAGGTACATTATAACTTGTGTGTTACTAAAACATTACATGATGTGTCCAAAATCACCATCTTGGATCCAAAATGGCGGACCTAAAATTCATTTCCCACACCGTTTGAGCTAGAGATACGAAATTTGGCATAACGGTGTATTGTGACGAGTAGTTTAGGGAAACATTACAACATTTGGGAAAAGTCGCCATCTTGGATCCAAAATGACAGCCCAATATCCCATTTTGCACACCGATTGAGCTTTATAAATGAAATTTTACTTGAAGGTGTACATCACAAGTAGGTCA
This sequence comes from Lepisma saccharinum, assembly GCA_022664845.1. NCBI lineage: Eukaryota > Metazoa > Arthropoda > Insecta > Zygentoma > Lepismatidae > Lepisma > Lepisma saccharinum. Next base: position 7,012 of record JAGDQP010021624.1, on the reverse strand, counting down.
CGACAATATAAGAAAACTTTCAAAAAGTCGTCAACTTGGATTCAAAATCGCCGCCCTAAAAACCCAATTTCCATATCATTGAAGGTAGAGAACCGAAATTTTCTTTGAAGGTGTATGACCAAGAGTAGGTTACAATAAATGGGGCAAACCTCCCCTTTGGGGGCGCAGACCCCCGTGGGAAGGTGCAGATGGACACCATGGTGGTGTAGTGCTGCAGGGAGATTTTGGTTAAGATAAAGAAGGCGCATCCTCTCAAAAGCATTGAAGTTGGGAGCGCAGCCCCCTGTGGGGGTTTGAGGGCAGCTCAATATATATATATAATCTTATACGTCTTTTGGGGTATCGTTGAATAGCTCTTGCTGAATAATCTAGAAATCAATAAATAGTTTCTCGACAGCGCTCATATATGACGAGATTTGAATTTTTGAAAATAAAACACTTCGAGATCTACCTCAGCCTGTAGACCTGCCGAAAGGATTTTTTTATTTATATCCGTTTCAATCATTTTGCAATGTTTTTGTAATCACTGTTCAGTGAGTTACCAGATACTGACAATGAGAACTAAAATTATTTTCATTAGCTATGTGGGATAAACCTCGAAATTCTATGTTGATAAACTTCAAAATGCCCTAATGTTTTAAATATAGGTTTGTGAAAAGTGTTCTTATACATGTTGACGAAACATGACGTGTATGGATTTAATTCTAAGCACATTGAAGCAAAAGCTTGAAACAATACTGGAAATTATATTGTGAACTCCATTTTTCAAAGTATTTCATTGATGGAAATATTTACAAAATAACCTACAGACATTAAAATTCTTTCAAGTATGAAAGAAAATATTTTTTTTAACGTTTTTTCAATCATTTTCCAGAAAAAGAATCTGTTTCGAAAATAAGGAAAATAATTTTAAAATATACCGGAAATATTCCGTGCTATGTGTGTACATGATGAAATGTATGTTGAATCCTAGCACATCCGTAGTTATAGAATCTGGCAACCCTATGACCAGTGTTAGCAATAATATTGCAAATTGACTAAGACAACTTATGTTATGGGATGTAACATCTCCAGAGTTTACAAAATACTGGAATATTTGTAGTTTTCACTTGCTCACTTTTGGTGATCTCATATTTTGACGGGAAGTTATTATTACCAATTACTGATAAAATATGAAATACAAAACTTTTAGACACACGAAAACACTAGGGAACTTCTTCTTCCAGGGATAATCCGTAGAACTTCACAGAATCTTCTGGGAATGCATTAATTTCTCCATTCTCATGATATTTAGCGGGATATCACGTTTTCTTTTTAACACATTTCCTTTCATTAGGTCGTATCTCAGGATATATATCCTTACATTTCTAACATTCGCTATTACTACAAAAATAGACGAGTACTTCTTTACCCATAGATGTCTTTGGATTAGGTTCATAAAGGTTTAATAGCTTTTCGAAATACGCTGTTCCTCCACAGGAATATTCATCTGAATCGCTGTCTTCAGATAGCACTGCGGATATAATGTCCTTATCTTAGAGTAACTCTTATATTGTGGTTTAACTGGTTTCTTTCTTTCCTTTCGGTTTATTAGATTTGATTTTGTCACCACTATTGTTTTCTACCCCTGTCAATTTATCGATACCTTTGGCTTTGGATTTTACCGCAATTACATAGGGTTTAGGAGTGTGTCTACACAGGATTTCCTTGTTGTCGTCTTTAAGTATAACTTAATGATTCTTAAAGTTGATGATGATGGATTGAAATTTTTAGGAAGGTATTTTCTGATATTATATCAAATCGACTTTTGTTTCTAACCAGCATATCTAAGTTGATGCTATAACTGCCAATAATCTGGACATCGACATTCATTTTGTCTGATTTTAATTTTTCATTTACAGACTTCAGGCGATATTTTTTCTATGCCAATTACATCAAGTTCACCTGATGGATGCTTATTTTTAATTCTTGAAAGAAAGAGTTTTTCATAAAGGAAAGGTTTGCTCCACTATTGCATAATGTCACTGGCATATCTCCAATTTCCACTTCAATCAGGGTTACTTTGTTCCTTTTATCTACTATGCTAGCACATTCAAACAGATAATTGACGGTGTGTTCAGACTATTCCATTGAAATCGTTGTTTTGGCATTATCATAAATAGCTGCCATCCTGACTGAGTTTTTTCAAGGGGTTTTCCTCAGTCACACCAGACAAATGCCGAGATAGAACCTTCAAAATAGGCCCTGGCCGACACCTTTCCATGTTCTATCTCCTTTCCAATCCCGGCCTGAACCTCAGACGCCTAAAGTCTATAAATATAATTCAATTCAATTCAAATTCGTAAATAGCTGCATTACCTCTTGCTGCAGAGTCATCAATCCTCGTTGGTTCACTAAACTTAACTTTATTACTATATGTGCTAGGTTGTCTCCAATTTCCAGATAATACACAAGATGATGTATTACTAGCTTCATTGGACTGCTCTCTTCTTAGACAAACATTCACATGTTCTTGATTCTGTGTTCTCCTCTCACCTTGTCTAGGGTATTTACTGTTGTTTTACTCTGTAAATCTTCAATTATTGATTTTATCTTTCTCCCACTTCTTTTGGTAAGGTATATTTTGTTGTTGATAGCTGTTATTATGTTTGGGCTGGTTATCACTTCTTCTCGTCCGTATACCATCTTGTTTTGCTAAGAATTCTAGCAATCCTTATGGTTTGTGCATGCTAGCATTCTTCTTTGTTCATATAGTAAGATATCCACTGCCTCTCTGAACAATTCCTGATCTGTGATGTTTGGATCAATTCGAGTAAGCTTTGAGATAAATTGTGTTATTTCTTATTCTATGCTGTTTACATTGAACCATTCAATATAATGTTATATTAAGGCTCTTAATCTTATCCCAACTGACATTTTTCCTTATAATCATTTTCCAGATATCTCTGAAATTGTGCACCTTATCTTCAATTAGGTGAAACCAGCTTTCTGCGCTGCTTATCACATCTCTGCTAATGATATACATTCGATCTTCTTGTTCAATACCTAAGGTTTTAAAATAATCACTAAGTTTATCCAGATATTTTGGTGAACTCTCATGATTCATGTTACTCGCACCCAGTTCTTCATAAGGTTTCGCATGATAGACACTTCTCGGATACATCTCCTGGTCGTCTATTTCTTCATTCATAACAATGCGAATTAGTAAAGGCTTCTGAATCTCAGTATCAGTTACTTTCTTGCAATATTTCTCTAGATCTTGCTTCATTACCTCTGGTTGGACCCTCTCTACATTTCCATTTATTTGTCTTGGTCTTTCTGTATAGATCGAATAGACTTGTTAATATTTTTCAGGTCTACCTAAATGCCAATGAATCTATTATTTGCGGTATCTATATGTATGTAAAGTCTATCATTTAGCTTAGTAAAGTTAGATTTACATTCTTGACGGTATTCCTGCATCTTGTATAAGAAGGTTTCAAATCTCAGATTCTGGTCTTTCTTTACATCATCAAATTTTTCGTCATTGTCCCTTTTTATATCACTTTCCGTATCATTAAACAGTGTCCGTAATAATAAAATATTAACTACTTCCTTCTCTTTAATGCATGATTCTACCTCAGTCTCAGTCACTTCTTGCTCTAATGACTCCACTGGGTTTGTTGTTTTAACTCCCTTTTGCTTTCTTTTAAGCCTGGTCGCTCTAGTAGGGGCATTATCATCATTCACGAGATTCATAGACTCAATATCGTCTGCTTCTGTCATTAAAACTGCTACTGTTGGGCAGCCAAATATGTAACGAGTTTACTATGTTGTTAAGCTTCATGTTAAAAAAAGTCACTTTATTTTAAAACACCCTATAGCTGCGGCTGCTACTAATACTGCGTTGACTTCTCAAAGTCTTTGTGGGACGTTAGTTGGCAGTCGTGGTCTGATATACCAGGTGCGTAAATATGAAACAGGAATTTATGTACAGAAAAGACACAGTGATTGGATAACAATGCTAAGAACTATTTTATTCGAAGTATTGACCATCGCTAGCGATACATTTCTGCCATCGTTCCGGCAATGTGTGGATGCCAGACCAAAAGAACTGTGCCTCTTGTGCTGCAAACCAGTCATCAAGCCATTTTCGTAAGATGTTAAGCGCTGGTCAGCAAGTGCGTGTCCCATGGATGCAAATAAAGAAAATCGGAGGGCGCCAAGTCTGGTGAGTAAGCTGCATGCGGAAGGATTTCCCAGCCAAACTCGCAATCGTTTCCTTGACCGGTGTTGCTGTGTGTGAGGGTGCATTATCGTGAAACATAATCACTTTATGTTCTCTTTGGCCATATTCTAATCGTTTTTCACGCAAAGTTTGATGCAAATCGATTTTGTTGTCGGTAACGTTGGGTATTAACGGTTTCGCCATGGTTTCAGCAGTTCATAGTATATCACTTCCTTCTGATCCCACCAAACACAAAGCATTGTCTTCCGTCCATAGCGATTTGGTCTTGCAGTCGATGTCGCCGGTTCTCCTGGAGTTACCCATGATCTTTTACGCTTAGGATTCTCGAAATAGATCCACTTTTCGTCACCAGTCACAATTCGATGGAGAAATGATTTCCTTCTGTACCTGGCGAGCAGAATTTCGCAAGTGTTTTTTCGGTTTTCCTGCTGTCGTTCAGTCAATGCATGTGGAACCCATTTTCCCGCCTTCTGAATCTTGCCCATCGCTCTTAAATGTATGGAAACTACTTCTCGTGTCACATTTAATTGATCAGCGAGTTGTTGTTGCGTTTGAGCGTCATCCTCATCCAACAAAGCTTGCAATTCGCTGTCTGCAAATTTTTTTGGTTGTATTCCACGTTCTTCGTTTCTCACGTCAAGATCTCCACTTTTAAATTTTGTAAACCACGCATAGTACTGTGACTTACCAAGAGCATGATCACCGTTGGCTTCGACAATCATTCGATGCGTTTCTGCAGCAATTTTCTTCAAATGATAACAAAAAATCAATGCTGTCCGCACATCATAGTTTGTAGGTACAAATTGCGCCATGTTCAACGCTATTAAACACTACACTATGACATGAAACTTGTCTGGTAGTGAGTTTCAAATCGTTATCATCAGTTAAAACAAGCAAGTGTCGCCAGGGACGCAGTTTTACGGTAACCACAGTGACAGCTAACGCCGTCTATGCACAAATTCAAGTTTCATATTTACACACCTGGTATACCTTAGCAGTGTCAAAGCTTCTAGCTTATTAACACCTCCTGTGAACAAACATTCCCGGTCATCAACGATTGAGTTTCTATATAGCATTAAGCTAATACTATTTACTTGTATTTAATCTAAACTAAGTAACTCTATGGCTTAGGGAACTCGCAAATCCATCGCCGCAGTAACAAATGTTCGCCATTGGATTCTATCCTGGGCAATATCAAGCCAGTTTTCATCGCGAACACCTACTTCTCGAAGATCTCTTCTAATATTGTCCTCCCAACGACGTCTCGGTCTTCCCAATGGCCTCCTTCCATCCGGCCTTCTAAACAGTATAAATTATAATCTTCGTTTTCCTCCCCATCCGAGCTACGTGGCCTGCCCAACTTACTCTTCGCGATTTTAGTATTTTTAGAACATCTGGTGAATCATACAGTCCGTGGAGATCTTCATTATGCAGTCTCCTCCACTCTCCAGTCATCTCGTCGCGTTTCGGCCCGTATATCTTTCTCAAAACCTTAATTTCAAATACACGTAATTTATGTTCATCTGCTAGGGTCGTACTCCAACTTTCGCAACCGTAAAGTATTACCGGCAGAATAACAGTTATGTGAATTTTTAATTTAAATTTCCTTGATATTAATCGCTATGTTAGAAGTTTTTGGACTGAATAGAAACATGCGTTCCCCGATACTAAGCGACTATTCTCTCCATGACCTAATTACTAATTCTTATGTTTTTATTTCCTTCATTCCCTGTGTTTCGGCTTGTTATCATATATTTTGTTTTATTTATGTTTACCTGTAGACCTATCTCATCACACGCTTCTACTAAAACATCGGTGTTGCCTTATAGTGCATCTATATCGTCCCCTATGAAATCTATATCATCCGCATATACAAACAGTTGATTCAGACCATTCAATGATAGTCTCTTTTTGTCCCCTTTAATTCTTAAAAACGCATATTCTAACGCAAAGTTATTCAGTAGTGGGGACAAGGTATCGCCTTGTTTCAATCCGTTGCGAATCTTGAAACTATCTGACATATTATTACCTATCCGTACTCTGCTTATGAGGTCGTTGAAATACATCTTCACTAGTTGAACCAATTCTCTCGGAATTCCAAATCGGATCAGGATACTGTATAACTTTTCCCTTTTGATAGAATCATATGCTTTCTTAAAATCAATGAATAGCTGATGAACCGTCCCATTGTATTCCCATTTCTTCTCCAAAATTTGTCTCAAGGCAAACATCTGGTCCAACGTGGATCTATTTCTTCTAAATCCGCATTGATGATCTCCAATTATTATTTTATCTTCGTATACACTAAGGCGTATTACTTAATTATAACCTAATACCTTGTAACAGGTTGCAAGTATCGAGATTCTGCTGTAATTATTACAGTCCGATTTATCGCCTTTTTTGTAAATCGGAACTATTATTGAGGTTTTACATTCATTTGAGAGCTCTTCCTTTCTCTATATAGCACTTATCAATACATGTAGTTCCTTGGTTAGTGCCGTTCCTCGTGCTTTAATTAATTCGGCTGGAATATTGTCTATTCCTGGTGATTTGAAATTTTTCAATTTCTTTACCGACATTTCGATCTCGATCTCGCTAGGTTCGGGAATCCACGGTTCTGCGGTATGGATTTCAGATTCCTCTTTTGGTTCCCCGTTGTGTACATTAAGAAGTTAGTGGAAATAACTTTCCCACACATTTACAATTTTAGTTGTATCAGCCTGAAGATCTCCACGTTCATTTCTAATCATTCCTAACCTCGGCTGGTAACCTTTTCTTAACGAG
>JAGDQP010021623.1:0-31516 GCA_022664845.1 Lepisma saccharinum | reverse complement strand
AGGTTTTTGAGGTATTCAGGTTTCCCTACATGTCTACGGGAGTAAAAAACACCACCCGTCATTTTGGATATATGGTCGCCCCGAGATAAATAAGGACATAACATTTATTTCTAAAGTGCTTCTGATATCTTCAGGTATGTAGAAACCCACATAACAAACATATTTTTTTTTTTAAATTTTGGTGGAACCAATTTTTCTACAATTGGATATGTTTTTATAGCATGACCAAATTACGTAAGTTTCAGTTTTTTGCGAAAAGTGCTAGTAATTTCAAAATATTAAAACAAACTTCCTTACTCAAATTATCCAAAAAATAACATTTTACTCTGAATAGCTGTGATCAGGCATAAGACGAAAAAGGTGCACATATAATAATACACAAATTTAGCAGTTTACTCTACCCATTCCTAGCATATTATGAAACCCTACTTAATTATTCTGAAGAAGCAAGTAAAACTCATTTAACCACTACATTATGGTATAAGGATACTGCGTTTCAATAGTCTCAATAAAAACTAATGCTAGTTTTTATAAACGAAAATCTATTGTTGCTGGTAGCGTTCTTTTCCATATGTATGGACGACTCCATACGGATATTTCAGGATTTAATCGTATCCTTCCAAATAAAATGAATCTTCGTATAAAATTAAGTCGTAGTAAAGATGCATTCTGTTTACTGTTGTCTGAAAATTCTACATATGAAGTTCAACTGGAAGAAGTTATACGTATTAATATTTCTGCTGATTTAGCAGCAATTAAACAGTTTTATGAGTCATGATACTGCAAAATCACCACTGACCAGAGTTGAAACAAGAGTACATACCATTCCTGCGAATGTGACTTTCTATAATCTTTATAATATATTTCTTGGAAATGTACCTAAGGATTTCATTCTTGGTTTTATTGCAAATAGCACTTTGAACGGGAAATACCATGAAAATCACTTCCACATTTAAACTTTTAATATCAACAAACTACAAGTACAAGTTGGTTCAAAATTTTATGGACTACCACACTCATGTTTGTAGAGCATCGAGAAATATTGAACACAAATTTGGTACATGTTCATTAAACCAGGGTTTTTCAAAACTGTTGTACCTATACCGCAAGTGTTACGCGCAACGTTGTTAGGTGGCACGGCATAAAGTTTTAAAAAATAATATTAAGCTTAAGATATTTAATATAATCTGATTTCAAACTACAGGTATTGTAAGTGTTCCTTTTGTATGACAGCAACGTCTGTGTAAAACTGTATTAATCTCATTGAGAGAACAACGTAGCTATTTAACCAAAATAAACTAACTTCTTTGCTCATTTTTATAAACTTTTACTTTCTTATATTTTTTATTCAATTTATTATTCAAGTTAGTATCCTATCACTTGCCTGGCATGACCGAGGGAAATCAGAGAAAATCTCATTCATAATGGTAGGCACCAATTATTACAGAACAAGCACATTTTTAAATGTTCTGCCTCGTCGGTACAATCATTGCTGTCAAAATAATCATCTATTTTTTTAATATTAACATTGCAAATCTTATATTACTACTTGGTGCCGTTGATGGTACGGCGAAAATGTGAATTTCTGTTTAGTGGTACTCCAATCTAAAAGTTTGAATGTCCCTGGGTTAAAACGGTTCAACAGTATATACAGAAGAAAATAGACAAGCAATCAGTTACTTTTATATGCATGACCCAGCTTGATGATAAGTTCCTCTTATTCTCATCAGGGAGAAAGTTGTTACTAAACTGCAGTTCACCTACCGTCGGGAAGAGGAGGAAGCAGATAAATCTATTTTTAATTCGCAAATTTTCGGTTGGCAAAATGTTTATTTTCCCAACTTTCATTTCAGCAAAAGGCCAAATGGAAACATTCAAACATCGTTGCAGGGTGAAAACGTTAAGAAGCAAAATGTGTTACAAGAATTTCCATGAGTTTAAAAATCTTTAAGGTAATAGTACTAGTTCGGCGGCAGTTCCATATGGAAATGGTATGAAAACTGAATTGTGAAACAAGCATGGACTTCTGATATATGGTAGGTGTTGCTGACGTAATGAAATTTAGATATGGAGGCATTCGAAATTTGACCCAGAAATCCAATATGGCCGCCATTTTCAAAATGGCAGCTCGCGACATTGCTATTTATATATTTTCACTCATAGTCAGGCATAAGGGATATTTATGAATTTGGGTCTTCTCATCAAAGTTGTAGAGTATCAAAATACCCTTCAAACGAGACAAGGAGCAATCTTCTACGTCAAACCGTTCTCATGGTATACACTGAAAAGCGTTTTACTTAAGATAGGTAAAATCCTGATGAGTACTGATAAATGGGTACATACTAAGCAAATACTTAACATAAAGTGATCGTAGGTTCAATACGAAAATATGTGTAATTGACCAGGGTATATTTGCATTATAGCATTGGGTATAATTAGGTTGTAAACATGAAAAACGATGTACAAGGTAAACAAAAAGTTCTTACCATTTTTGACGTCGCATGGGGAGACGTAACAACTGTTGCGGAAATAAGTGCCTCAGGTGCTGGAGAAGTGATCGAGATAGGATTGGGAACATTGACTGTGACTATGACAGGTGCTTTGTGCACTCACATTTGTCAGAGTTCGACTAGTGCTGAAGACAAATGAAGCGGTTGAAACAGATCGTTCGGGTTTCTCTGCTTTATGACTCTAAGGTGGACTTGTCCGCAGCCGAATCAAGTCGCCGAATACGCCAAATGTTTTAGGATAACGATGTGAATAAACGCTCCGGTAGACATTTGTTCTAGAAATTCAGGACGGGAAATTTGTCCCTGTCGAATGAACTCCGAAGTGTTCAACCACAGACAATGGATAACGAGGACCTGAAGGCATCCATAGAGAAGGACAGCAACCAAACATGCTGTGAGCTTGTCGAACACTTCCAGATTTCTGATAAGTTAGACTTCACCTGTACCGCATAGGGAAGGCATAAAATTTTAGCAAGTAGATAACCACACACTGTCAAAAGTAAAAAAGAACCAACGACGGACAACCCGTTTGTCGTTACTTTCTCGGCACCAAAACATAATAATATTTGAATACTTACCAGTGACGAAAAAAATGTGGGTCTTGTATGAGACTCCCAAGGGTTCCAGATATTTCTTGTCACCATGTTACCCTGCCCTCACAGCACAAAATCACTTCTACACCTACGCAAGATCATGCTTTGTATCTGGTGGAATGCTCCCAAGGGGTTCACTGCAAACTCCTACTACATGGGTGTAGACCACAATCACCTTCGTGCGAATCCCTTCCCCAACGAGAAAGATTTGTGGCAGGCAGTAACGCCCTTCTTTGATCCCAATACTCCTCTCAGTTTTACTCAAATGCATTGCGCAGCTGGTTGAACGATGACGAAAGATGCTGGATGCCCATGAGGGTTACTTTTAGGAGGACTAAAGGTTATTGACATTTTCTGTATACCTTTCTGTTTCTATCAAAAATGGCAAGAATGCTTATACAATAAATGTATATTTTCTGTATACTTATACAATAAATGTACGTGCATTCCCTAAAAATAACAGTGATCAATTAACTTTAAAGATAGCAGTTACACATGGCATATTGTCACATTTTCTTTGCAAGATTTGCTCAGCAGGATACAAACGAGCTGCAGTTTTCTTTAACTGCAAGTTTTCGAAGGGCATTCTTTCTTGTAATGGCATGATATAAGTTCACAGGTACCTTGAGAAACTCCAAGATGTGTTGACCACACTGGTGTCAATGTATGGTCTTTTAGTGCCAACCCCCTCTTATTCATTGATGGGTAGTGAATTTGGGGTGAAGAAGCTTGATCTCATATGTATCTGCTTTGATATAATATTCGAAGTACATGTGACAAATACTGTGGATGTTATGTTATTGATGGAACGATGACGCAAGCAGAAGAGGGAGTTAGGGAGCTGCTTATTGCACAGTAGCACAAGACAAGGAATCGTTCCAAGATAGTGGTAAGATGACCAGATAGGTTACCTTGTGGTGGACGTGATATAAACAAGAATTCTTTTGTTGCGTGTGAAAAGGAATTTCTTATTTGCCACATGGTGTTTTTCTCCTGTCGTCAAAAAATTATACTGTACCACAGAAAGACAATGAGTGAATACTGCGTTGAAAAAAAAGTATCCACAGCTCGTTCCAAAGTGCATACACAGCTTTTTCAAATCCTTGGTCCTCGTTTCCTCAAAATATGATACTGTGAGAACGACATCAGTGTATCATGTGAATACAATGTGCCATCCATGCTGCACTATATTAGCTAATTAATAAAACAGTCTGGTGTTTGCTTCTTGATGCTGACAGTCCACTGTCATCAAATTCTGTATTCGAGTTTACTTCAGTACAATACGTAGCAACCAGCATTGTGTTCTTATGGCCTCACATTTGATTTGATCTTCTAAAAGCAGATTAAATTTGAATGTTATGTAAGGCCTTTAGGTATTTTTAACACATACCGAATGGATGATGGGATACTTGGTGGAATACAGAAAGTGAGAAAACTGGAAGAACTTTGAGAAAGAAATCGCTCATGCTGTTTGTCCAACACAAAGCCTTCATGGCAAGAGCTAACAGGTGAGGCGTAATGAAGATAGTTACACTCCTGAGCTACCATTACTCCTTAAGCTAATTTAGCAGTCAAGCCATGGTCACTACTTTGTGGAACACAATCCATATTTTGTACTCTACGTCCTTTCTATCTACATTCTGTAAGGCTTGTCCCTCTCGAGAAGGTCCTACACAAAAGAAACAAATATAGGAATGTATTGGCTACGTTCGCTTCGTAGGCGTGTAGTACAGTCTTATTGGGCGTTGTACTAATTTCTTTATTTTCCTGCCGATACCACAGTCGCTGCAACATGCCTTGCTCTATTTGGTAATGTTTAGTAAGAGTTTCTGCATAGTCAAAGCACATTTTTCCATTGGTGTACATTGATTCCCTTTGGTACACAACCTAGCTCATAAAACTTAGTAATGTTCTTAGCAAGTGATTCGTATCAATCATATTTATCACTGTCCCATTTATTCTGTGCATGAGATACTAAAGTGTACTAATCACCACCACCTTTTTGGCATATAGCACATGGAGGCCAGTTCAATAATAACCAGGAGTCCTTGTCTTAGCGGACATCAACAGCGAATATGAGGTTGTAACACGCAAAACCCTACGTGTTCATCTAAACGGAATTTTCAGAAATGAGAGAAAATAATTTTTGGTGTTCTCTGGAGAAACTCTAACCTGAGTAGCGCTAATTGAAATAAATTGAGGTATAAATCTCCCAGTGAACTTTATTTAATTTCTGTTTCATGAATTTTAAAAAGATAAATCCCAACAAATTTTGCATATGAGCGGCGTAAGCGTTTGGACTTGTGGGGGTTTTGCACGTTACCTCCTCATTTGAACTTACTTGTTGCAATTTGACATTTGATGATCAAGGTTATAATTAAAAGAAATTACACTTTAAACTAGTTTCAATTTGTAACAAATGTGTAATGCACAACAAATTTCAATACTAGTACGGCTACATTCAATGAAATTTTCGGAAATGACCATAATTTCGAAAAACATAAAATGAGAACGTTTTCACGTAGGTAGTTGCTTCTGGACTCATTTGAAAGGGATTTTGATACTCTAAAACTTTGATTAGCGAATTGCAATTCATAAATGTTGTATTTACCTGACTACGAATGAAGATGTGTAAAATGGTAGTGTCGCGAGCAGCCATTTTGAAAATGGCGGCCATCTTCGATTCCTGGGTCAAATTTCGAATGCTTCCATATCTAAATTTTATCACGTCAACAACACCTACCACATACCAGAAACCCATGCTTCTTTCATTAAATGCAGTCTCCTAGGTATCTGCTGTCGTATTATACTGAATTTCATTGCAGCTGTTGAATTTATGTCACTCTCGAGTAAAAATAAACCCTATATTATTTTGCTTTCATCGCTTGTAAATCAAGTTCCCAATTTCTCTTTTTCGAAAGTCCAGAAGAGAACCAGTTTATAGTGTTAATGAAATAGGAACGTTGAAAGTTAAATTAGAATAAATATAGCACTAAGCAAGGAAAACTTTCTATAGGCTAACTAAAATTAAGTGCACCATTCATTCTAAGCATCCAATTGCCTTACTTGGGTAGGGATGGGAACAGTGAATAAAAGTTAATAGGAACAGAAAAAAAAATGGAAGGAAAAAAATCTTTGAAAAAGTTTATTTTTTCGTTATATCAGAGGAAAAATAGTGAATCAAATTAAATGAAAAAGGTGAAGATGATCATAGAGAATGTAAGTAATTTCCAATAAGAAATCCAAGAAACGAAAATAAATGCAGAAGAAAATTCTTTTGTACGGAAACAGAATGTGCTTACGTCAGATTTCTGAAAGCACTGTTAGTTACAAAGGGGCAAAAAGTCAGAAGTCTCTTTATAAAGATCAGATGAAATAAAAAAGATGCGACCTCGTGGGGAAGAAGACTGGCTTATTAATTCAAGGATACGACGAGAGAGAGAGAGAGAGAGAGAGAGAGAGAAAGAGAGAGAGAGAGAGAGAGGGAGAGGGGGAGAGAGAGAGACAGAGGAGAGAAAGAGAGAGAGTAGAAATAGAAAATTGAAGAAGTGGGAAAATAAAAAGAGAAAATGTAAGAAATAAAACTGTACTTGAAATTTTGTAAGGTTTCTCTCTTTGTAAGCTGAACATTTTATATTCTGAATAGTTCACAGAAGAATATAATACATTTTTGTGTACTTAATGTTTTGCACTATTTTTATGATGGGCAGTTCAATGATATGGACTGGGGCAATATAACTTCTTAATTTATATTAGTAATATAGTAGTCTAGAATGGAAACGAAATGTGTAGTATAATCAAATTTGTTTCATGATAATAATATTTACTTATTAAATATTTACACATAGATAGTTAATTATTAATTGAAGGGCTTGGTGGAAGAAGGGCCAATCCCACTCCTCCATGAAAAATGAGTTTTGTGGTTGAAGTGTAGGCTAGTGTCATCTAGTGTTTACTCTTTGAACTAAATTCATTGTTTGATATGCTCAACATCTTGCAATAGGCATCAAAACAAGTGATGACGAATGAACTGTTCAGCTTCTTGGTGGAAGAAGGGCCAATCCCTCCATGCCGCCTTAGCTCACCGTAGATTAGTGTAAGCGTGATTCTGATTGGTACACCAATAGAACACATGCAATATCTCATGATGTTATTGAAAGTGCCAAAAAGCATATAACATCTTTTCCCAGATATAGATCACACTATAGTCTACGATATAATCCCAACAAAACGTACATCACTTCAGTGAATAGGGTTCCACAGATGTACAGGTTATACTGCACAACGTGCGAGAAAAATAAAATTACACCGGTAAAGAGCTAAATGTATCGGTTTATTTTGAACATATATTTTAATATTTCATTTAAACTACCGAGGTCCGACACCTGCAAGCAGTGTGATGAGTTTCGAGGGTGCATTTGTTACAAGCATCGTGAGGGTATGATCTATTAGATCAATTTCTGTTGTTAATTTTTTATTGTACATTTGCAGGTATATTTGCCATAGTGTTCTGTATCTACTCCTAAAAACTAAAATACCTACGTTACTTAGATTTTTTTTCTACATCAAAAATACTTTAACTGCATTTCTCTCCAAACTACAAAATTTTGGGATAGGCCCTTCTTCCACTGACCCCTTCAATTATCTTCAAATTCAGAATGTATTATCATTTTTCGCACGGACATCAAACTAAATTATAAAGTTTATAAAACACAAAGAGATTCGTACCTACTGCTATAGTAACACTAGAATCTTTGAAGTCAAGTTTTTCTATGTATATTTTTATTCAAGTGTATATGATTAGTACAGTCAGCATTAAATGTTTATACCCCTTCTTAAAACTTCTCCTCCATTATATTTTGGAATGAATAGACCTATTTGAGCACGGTTCACTGCAACTTAAGAGAAAAAGATTTTCTGAAAGTTACAAACTCAGTCAATTTATCCCAAAGCTATTAGGAGAGGAAATATTATGAATCCTTAAAAACTTTTGAAGCTGACTGTACATTTTGAAACAAAATGATGTATAACTTGTCTTGTTTTCTGATAGCAAAATTCTCGTTGTCTAACGTTAACATTTTCCTTTCCTTTTTTTCTTCAGGTCTAACACCCTTTGATATTCTATGAAAATGAAAGTTACATTTCAAATGATGGTTACGAATTTGGCTACGATATTGCTTCGAAGGAATAATTGCGTTGGTGCTAGCTAAACTTTCTAAAAACTTTAATGTACAACATCGCACCCCCTATGGTATAAGCATATGGGGTTATGTGATCTGGAAGTAAATCGTACTGATTGTATTCTGTTCGGTGTCGGATTAGTACTTGCCCAGGGTATAACATGTCGTTGACGATACTTAATTTCCAACGGTTATTGGGGATCCTGTCTGATAAATAATTACAACATTCATAGAATTTTAACTATGCTCATTTAATCTCTTGCGATAAATCTTGAAATAAAAGTTTAAATCGAGTCGCACCTTATGATCATCGACCAACGCATTTAGATTTTAGAATCTTAAGTACCACAATCATAATACAATATCTGCAATCATAGTTAGCCGGGAACGGAATGAAGGATTTACTTCAGTTTTATAGCAATAACAAATTGAAATTAAGGTAAAATATTTGAGGAAATATATTTACTCACAAGGGATGTGCGTGATCTCAAACGACCAGAACCGTACGAAATTGTGCTTAGAATATAAATCGCTCACCCCAAAAACAGTGATATGAGCCATTTGCATGAAACACTTCGCGCCTTACCACGAGAGACATTTGAATGATCACCTATTCAAGGTTTAAGAGAGGGTCTTTGGTAACGAGAAGAAACAAATTATCGATATAACAGGACCATAAATACACACAAGTTGCAATCTAGTGACCGATTGCTTTATTTCCCTCTGCTTAAAATAATTCCGCTATCTGAACAACAAACCATTTCCACTGACCTGATAGTGTTGCTCAGCGCTTCAGTCTTGAAAGTGCAGGTGTGGGATTTCAATGAAGTGGTCAAAGCAAAGTGGAACAGAACAAAATGAACATCTGACTAAGCCTCTTTTCCACATTCAACAAAACTTCTGCATTTAAGCAGTCAAATAACAAACGCCACACAACTGCCTGCCACGTTGGATGTTGTTTCACCTAAGGTATAACCGATAGCATAATGGTCTCAATCTCAGACGCACGCAGCATCCACTGTAGCCGTTTTATAGCAAATAACAAATAAATATATCACTTCTTAACTGGTCGTAGCACTGTGCAAGATGAAGGTGTTCTTGACCTAAATTACAGGTACTATTCGCCTGGTGCTTTTGTTGGTAATGTGTATTATTGTAAATTAAACATAGTATTCACTGTGTATGGCTATTTATAATAATAAATGCACGACATCAAGTCTACTAACGTTATAACTATTACTCTGAACATGGTACTTCAATAAGTCAAACATTAATACAAAAGTCATATTGCTAAGAGTAACAGAATTCCACTCATCAAAGATGCAGCAATTCTAGATGACAGAAGCTAGATAAATTAAAGCGTAATTTTGTATGTTAAATCGTGATGAATTCTCTTTGCTGTTCTTGTCACCGCCAGGCAAAATGACGATACTACAGAGCTGAGTACATGTTAACATTTCGGTGGCTGGACACTAAGCGAGCCCAAAGATGCCCGCCTGTATTGTAGTGGCCCGCAGGGCCACTTTTGCCATGGGCCCACTAAAAGGGATCACCATGACGGGACTTCTGGCTATTTAAGCCACTTTCGTCCTTTTGATTTTTATAAGAATGTGTTAGAATTTAATGAATGTTAAGTTTGAATATAAAGAACCGGATTTCTGCAAAGACACAATGGTTATTTATTAGGTAATTAATTAATTTAGTTTTCGTTTTCGAGAGAATACATTAATTCGAAAGAGCACGTTAATTGCACAGGAATAACTTTATATGTGTAAGAGCCAAAAAAAAAAAGGTATGTATTCTAGGTAGGATTGATTTAATACGGATAAGAAGAAGGTTAAATAATTAGGAGATAATTCAAGGAATTGTTTTGAATTTTTCTGTATATTGGAGTTTAACCGCCTTCATCCTTCATTTACCTTGCCGAATGCGCCCAGTTAGTTTATAAGATTTGATTTAGTTTTGCTTGTTCAAATTATTTCAGTCATCCCCTGTATTAAATTTGTTTAGTAAATTTCTATTTGAGATTTCTTTTGTAAGATTACTTTTTAGAGTTATTCTTTTTGTATTTTGTAAATGGCTGTTGTCCCACGAACACATGGCCATCCATTGATTGTAATAGATTAAGACGAAGTTGGAAAATCTCTTCAGTCGCTACATTAATGGCTTTTGAAATTTTTTCTAAAGATTCTTTGCTCTGCGGAATGCCTAAGGTGAGAATTGTAGATGTCCATTTGATTATTTTATGTAAGAAGTCATTCAATATGTTATTGATTGAACCTTCTGCCTGCTGTCCAATGTATTTTCTAGTTTCTTTATTAGTGTCATTTGTATTTGATGGTACTTCATCCTGTTTCTGCTGCCCCGGCTGATAAGAAATAATTGATTTGGCCCTGAAAATTTTTTGAGGAAGGCAGTCCCTTCTATTGTTCGGCCTTGCTGGACAACTAGAAGCCCCCGTACGATGACCTTTAATTCTGCACGTAGCGCAGTAATTTTTATCTACAGGTTTTTTACAAGAGTAACTTAGATGCTTGTTGCCACATTTGAAGCAAGAGGGATCATTCCTGCATGGAAACTGGCTGTGGTATTGATAGCAGGTACAACATGGCTTTAGTCTGCCAGTAGAAATAGATTCCTCCGCCTTGTGTCTGGTATACCCTATTGTCAATCCATTTGTGATGAAAAAACTAACCAATTCAGGGTTTTTCGTGAATAATCTAATCATGGTGGTGGGGCCCCTGTCATTTCTAATGCGTGTGATATTTGTAAGTGGCATTTTTCTGTCTTTTATTAGGTGATGCTTTAATTCATCAATTTTAACTTTTGTTTCTACCCCTCTAACAACACATGTGAACGTTGTAGTAGTGGTTGCTTTCTGTAGAGTTGTCATTCTTTCATTTGATTTATCCATAGTGGCTGAAGGTCCGAAATCGTTATCTTTAAATGTTTCGATAAAACTATCTTTGTTAGCCTCATTTTCAAAAACTAATTTGAGCCCTGTTTGTTTTAAAGTAGGATATGCAATAACGTTTAAATCAGGAATTCGCCTTTGTACTAATTTGTAAGAATTTAGCGGATTTCTCAGTTCAGCCCTGATCCCTCTGATGACAATCGTGAATTTAACATTTAGCATTTCTTCATTTGAAAATGGATTAACGGATTCGTTGACTTTACTTGGTTCGGTGTCTGATTCCTGCTCCTCAATATTTATAGTATTATATATGTCCGTACGTGGATCATTGTACTTATTTGAGTATTTGGGAGAGTATGGACTGGAACGAATTACTGGATTACTTATTATTGGAGAACGGTTGCAGTTGGTTTTAGGAGAGGAGTTACTTGAAATTTGATCATTTGTGTCTTTTTTGGAATTTGTATCAGTAGGTACTTTAGGAGGAAAGGTTTGAGGTGTATGAGGATTTATATCTTGTTCTAAATTGTTTGGAGAGGAAGAAATATTCTTATTTATTGGGCTTTCAGCATCCTCATCTTCTCGCAGTTGCTGTAAGGATCCTTTTCCTCATTCATTTTCACCTTTCTTCTTTCTTCTTGGTGTTTCTTGGAGTGAAAAATTTTTCTTGAGAAAATCAGCTCTAGTTAGATTTTTCTGCTTTGGTAATGCTTCTTTATCGCTGTCATGCTTTGATAGAATTTCTTCTTTGTTCGGAGTTCCGCTGCTCTCTCTGCTTTGGCTTCTTGTCCCTCTTTTGTTTCTGCCCATGGTAAGTGAGGATAGGAACAATACAATGAGGATATTTGTATAGGATTAAAGTTAAGAAAATGGCGGGAACCTGGCCCTTAAAACGGCCGACTGTTTTTAGATACTTGTTTAATTAAGATTCCTACGAAAACGCGCCTGACCCTAATCAAATGCAGTTGATTATTATTTATTTATGTTTGGGAATCGCTAGATCATTTGCCAAGCCACGAAAACGCCTAAATCTCAATTTTTCAGCTTTAGTACCGTGGAGTGCTTAATAACAGGTCCTGCTCCCGTAAGTCCCAACGCTTCTCTGTGTGAACGAACAACGCGCAAAGATGCCAAATGTTCAGTCCTTTTATACAATTTCACATCACAATTTTAACTTATGAGGGTTTGATTCTGACCAATCACAAATATGATTTTTTTTTTTTTTTTTTGCGAATCGGAGAGAAGCAGCTCTTATTTTCCACTAATTAGGAAGCAGGCGGGCGTCAATTGCCCTTTACTTCTTTGCTTGTCCAAGTTGATCTTTGAACTGCTGACTACGGGTTCCATAGTTCGGAAGACGTCTGGTTATTTGGAATATACTAATTTACTATAAAATGTATTACTTTTCTTGAATTTCTGTTATCTATAATTTTTAAACGAAATGAGAGGAATATTATTTAAGAAATATATGACTTCGTGCTATGCTATATACATAAATCAAGAACATATTAATTACTAAATTAACACATACATCACAATTAAGCCTCAAAACCCTTGACATACCCCACGCTACACAAGATTATTTGCCGTCAGGAAAATAATCTTCAAAACGAGGATGTTTATGTTGACCTCTGGGGCAAATTTTCTGAAGTTCCTCTGCACATGTGATGTCTTCAAGAAAGAAAATTTAGAAAGAAGGACATTATGTACAAAAAAAACGAAGTTTCACACACAAGTTTTGCATTTTTTTGTAAATTATTACATCAATTTATTTGTATCTTGTCTTTTTTTAGTTCATTTAATGGTTAGTTCCCATAGAACATTATTAAGAATGCACAATAATTATACGAATATAATGCAAATAAGTATATAGAAACGTTCAGCTTCTTCTTGGATAATAATAAAACTGTTTATATAGTTATATAAAAATATCGAATAAGAAATTTCTTTAGCTTCACTTCACACATAAAACAAACACTATCTTACAAGCACATGTTGGTGGTGCAATTATCACATATAAATGCTGACTTCTGTTTGTAAACACACCGTTGAGAAGTACGTGCCGGAACATAAGCCAAGACACTGTTTTTGCTTCAGGCACACAACACTGAAGGATGGAGAAAAGTTTTGCTGACTGATGGCGTGTCGCCAAATATGCTGAATTGCAGATGATCATTCTAAGTACTAGTGAAGGGAGATGTCACTTGGAGAGTTAGATTCCACTGTTCTTATATCAAACGTACTGTTTGTGAATCGATGATTGACCTAGGATAACGTTGGTCAAAAGTTTCACTGGCGGGAACCTGCGTAAGATGAGAACGTCTGGTGGTCTAACATCCATATTGCGTCCATACTACAATCACTCGTGGCTATTACTCTGGGAGATGCATAGGAACATAGGTATACTATGGTATACTACTATACTAAGAGGTTGGCAATATTTTGTTCTCTTCGGTGGCAATATCTTGAGCGTATAATTCTTGTTAAGAAAACTTTCATCTAACAGAGTACGATTTGTATTGCCTGAGCAGGAATCACACAGCAATAGGCTCTTCGCATCCTCACGTACATGTTGACCAGTACTTTAGTTAGAAATCTTTTCATATGCTCTTTCGTCATTTTCCCACTTTTTCTTGTCTACATATGAAAATTTCCTGGACATGTTGCTTCAAGTTTCGTTGAAACATTTGGGCCAGAATTTCTCGTGGCTCTTGAAAACAGATATAGAGCTTGTTAGCTAGTCTGCCACTCATTCATAAAGCCACATCACTTATATACCTGTGTGTAGAGCTATGCGCAAACTGCAACCCACCAACCGTAGTTTTCTCGCCTCTGTGAGATACTGTTAACAATGAAAACATTTCACAATTAACTTGACTTTGGTCACTGTTCCAAACATTTTTTTCTCCACATTCCCGTCTGTTACATATTTATTCACTTCCTCCACAAACCCTTGTGCCTTCTGGCGAATACTATGGTCTTCTTGTATGTCCTTATGTGTGATGAACGTAGTAATATACCTGGAAGGAATGCCATATTCAGCCTTAAGTTTCTTGTTAAAAGTAATCGAGACTATGAAATTGTCTAGGCCAACCACTTTAGACGCTTCTAGTGCCCACATTTGCAGATGCCAGTAATGAACAGCAGATCCATACGCTCTTATCATATCAAACTGTGACATTACATACATTTTATAGTTTTTAACTGTGACAGCCTGTTTGCCTTAAAGTAAGCTCGATCTCGCCTTCTGTTAGCCACATAATCTAATATTACCCTGCAGTTTGATTTACTTCGAATGCACTTATAGCGTCTCATAAGTTTGCTATAGGAGTTGAAGCCACTATTGTCTTCATAAATATTCTCCAGTATGTTGTCATCAGTTTCTTGTAATATACTGGACCTCGGCATTTTGGAAGGAGATGGTTCATACTCACTTTCACTTGAAGATTCCTGTTTCTCTGGATATGAATGTCTTGTACTGCTGGACGGGCAAACTTCAGGTACTGGCTCTTCCTGTCATTCAAGATCACTATACCTATCCAGCCTATCTTTATGCATTTCTGCGTCATCCCCATTGTATTTGTGAATTATTATACTATACAACATATTCGCGAATTCAATATCCTCGACTCCGATTACGTTTTCATATTCTGCACGTCGAAACTTTGCCTCTAACAGTTTGACAACATTCATGAGATTAATTCACCTCATGGAATATCGATGTACACTCTTTACACTCTAACCCACAACCGAATACTCCAAAAGAAGGCCTCCTGCTGCAACTATACTACTTACTTAACTAGAGTAAGTACTTGTTTGTGCAGGTACAACATGCCATCGTCAAATGGAGCTAGCAGATAACAGCTACGTTTTGTATGGATATGACTCATACCACATTTTTGGGAATGAGCGATTTATATTCTAAGCAAATTTTTGTGCGGTTCTGAGCGTTCTAGGTCATTCACATCCCTTGTCAGTAGCGACCTAGGTTTATTGTGCTTTCTCAACTACGGTTGCCCAGTACACTTATAATATGGCTGGGAACAAAACATACCAAAATTTCGGAACACTGTACGCCGTCGGTAGTGCTACGAAATTAGAGCAGTGCAGTATCAGCGTGACTTTAGTTCTTGCAGAGAACGGGTGTAGAGAGAAGTAATTTGTTGTGGAGCATTATTTCCGCTCATACACACCTGGTCGAAATGGTGAATAGAATGTGCAACTTGTTTGAGTAATAAAGTATTAGAAACCTCCTGCAACACAGCGTCAACCAAAAAACACTAGAAGAGAAAACAGTCAGACACTAGGAACCTCCGTGTTAACATACAATGATTTCAACTATGCGGAACCACTGCACAAAGCGCTGGTGAATGGTTACAGTTTCTCCATATTTTGAAGACCGTAAATAGTAATTCATCAGCCTGTCTGTGTACTGCCCACTCACCGTATGGGATTGTAATATTGAACAACTAGAATTGAACATCACTAGTGTTTTCAATTTAATTTCACAGGATACAATTGTGGTCATGTTTGACAGCTTGCATCGCTGCTATGAAAAATGTTTGGTGTGGGACGGAACAGACTTGGAGCATGTGTCCTGCTTGCTCTGTTTCTGATCAGCTGTTGTCTTGTACTGCTTGGCCCTTGGTCTCTGAATCATTCTACATTAAAATTCAATTGAAATTCCATAAATCGGTACATGTTCTCTGTTTCGGTATATTTTATTAAGACTCTATAAAAAGTCTTTACTTTCGTTATTCGCAGAATTGGTTATCACTTATATGTACATTTTCAAAGTTGTGTTCACAGCACTTCACTCTTAGGGAAAACATTAATACTTTTGATGCTCTCAGCAAAACTATAATTTTAATTTCCTCCCTATTCGAGCAATATGCACTGTCTCTCTTAGCCGTCGGATGCATTGTATATTCTGTGGAGTTCTTCTTTATGCAGTCTCCTACATTTGCCGGTCATTTGTATGTCTAACCATATCTATCTCAAACTATTAGTTTCAAACATATGCAATTTACGTTCATTTATCAGGGTCGTGCTCCAACTTTCGCAACTATAAAGTATTACAAGCAGAATAAACAGTCTGCGTACTTTCAATTTCAGCTTCCTTCATATTAATCTCGCGGTTAGGAACTTTAGGACTGAATAGAAACCTGTGTTGGTCCGACTCTAACCAATTTTCATTTCTTCCGTGACTTCGTTCTTACTTGTTACAGAGGCTCTCAAATATCTAAATTTGTTTGTTTTCTCTATGATTTCATTCTTAATCGTTATAACTCTATGTCCTTCATCCTATGTTGTTTGGACTTGCAATCATATATTTTCTTTTTTCTACGTTTACATGTAACTCTATCTCATCGCAAGCTTCTACTAATTGTAATACATCGGTGTTACATTCTAGTGGACATATACTTTCCCCTACAAAATCTCATTCATTGACATATACGAACAGTAGGCTCAAGTCTTTCAATGTTGGTCCCTTTTTGTCCTCTTTTAAAGTGGACAAATCAAAACAAATGAGGACATTGATTGATAGAAGCACAATTCAACATATTTAGTTACTTGAATTTTGGAAAATCCTTAATTTATGTAATTAAACTGAAGCATTATCAAAACGATTGCAATAATTTGAAGCACATTCAGAACTGTTAAATATGTGTAGGTCAATGTAGATCAGACTCAAGAACATTTTTTATTACAAGTTCCAGATTCAAAATTAGACTCTCAAATTATTTTGTTCATGTTGCTTTGAAATAGACTCAATATCGATATATTTTCCCCTTGAAATTATAAAATGAAAATGTGCATTCACAAAATTATCCCTTAGTGACAATTGAGGACTATGAACAAAATCAACGAAAGAAGAAATTGAATACCACTCCGGTTTTAAGATACACTCAAGAAAGATTTTTTGACAAATGCTCTCTGAATGGATAAACAGTATGCACTTGAATAGATTACCTATTCTCCCCACGCTCACACATTTGGAGTTATGCAGCTAGTAACCGTATAATTTGAAGTTAAGGCTTTGTAACTAAATTGTAGTCAGATTACAATACTTTATTGTTTTAAACTAATTTGTAGACTTTTACTATTCGTACAAAGAAAACAAAAATAGAAAGATGTGTCTTGAAATACTGGAGCAAAGTTCGAGTACATTAGCATACTTTTCATTCTTTGGATAAATTAAGGAATTATATCAAGTATGATTAAACGTAGAGCTCAAACGAATTTCCCAATAAGAAATTTTCAAATCACGTACTTGGAAAAAGAAAGGAGAGTAAAAGGAGGAAACAATAGCTAAATACATAATATTTTCTTTTCTTTCGTTATAACCTTGCGAAGTGTTGTCACTCACAGGAAACTGGATGCGTTATTAGACGCATATGTTGAGAATACATTATTAAGATATTTAATTTTATTATAAAAGAGCTATGATTTTCAACATATAAGAACTTGTAGGAGCATTTCGTTTTGGAGAAAAGAATTTTTGATGTATATTTGAGACTGACATTACAGGTTATACTAGATTGGGATTTTCTAGCATAAAGTGAAAAATAATTAATAAAGAAAAATGTAGAAAGCCAAGCCACTTGACAGATTTCAATTTTACGACTATCGTGAATTAGCTTCTGTTATACAGTTCGTGTGATTATAGCAATTATGTACCATAATAAGAAACCAACCGCCATATTCGTGATATTACATTTTGAAAACTATTGTCTCTTATCATAAAAATATCAAGTAATCTAAGAAACGCGACGAAAAAAATGATAAATTGAAGACGAATGCTAGTTAATCTTCAATTGAGATGACCAAGCTTGTCTTATATTAAATTTGGTTGCTTACAGTGTGGGGTAGTATCTTTAGCGTAGCCCACAACTTATATGACTATATATATCTGACCAATACATACATCTGGTAACAGGTCAGGAATCACTTGAATATTTATTTATTTTACACTAAATATTAACTTAAGTTTTCTGACATCATAATAACAATATATCCTGAGACTCATTGAGTTGTTTTATTATAGTTACTGTGCGTTTCAAACATCACAACACATCCTGTATGGATTTAGTCATTTATTATAATGAATAATAGTTACACCGTACATAACAAAATTCCAATATTCATTCATCATACAAAAGCTATGCTTTAGTAGTAAAAGTAATAGAATATATTTTAACACTATAGTGACATGTCATAAATATTAGCTGTCCATAAATTGTGTATAAAATTAATGACAAGATAAATGGTAAAGTTCAATTGTCATTTCTAACCATAGATCATTTGTTATAACACACTCATTTCTTTCCTGATATCTAGCCATTAAGCCACCTAACATACACTAGAAAACTTTCGTATCTCAGTCATATTGTAATATATTCATTTCATAAATTTCGTTATGTTAATGCCTTTGAGTCTCTTTGGCAAGGATTAACCGAAAATTTTCATTTTGGGGATTTTAAAGCCAAAATTGATGGAGAGAGAGAGAGAAGTATTTCGAAGTGTTTCTATAGATTCTTTTTAACAATAAAATCTTAAAGTTGGAGTTTGCTCGAGAAATCTGGGGATATAACTTCCATAAGGCTATCTCATGGGCTCCCTGTTCTTTGGGGACCCGTTACAACACACTGACAAAAATGTTGACTGAATACACGTAAAAGTCAAGGAAAATGAACAAGTAATAGTCTACATATTACAAATAATAATGTGAAGCTGGACAACAGATATAATGTGGAACTGATAGTCGAGTAATTTCTAAATAGTCTTCCTTCCAGTGTTCTTTGAAAATCGATGGTTTCTAAAAACGTCCCATGAAACCAATTGACTGTTTTAGGAAGGCGGCGAAAAGTTTCTAACAGTCTATGCTCTATATCCGGACGTGATCATTTAGCGGTAAATTGTACTAAATAATCTAGTGTATTATATAAGTGTAGTTATTTAGCTAAGGTTTGTATAGAATAGTTGGTCGGTGTGTTTGAGAGCTTAGTCGCATAGAACGTCTATTTCATTGGTTACCAAAATTTTCTCTAACCTAAAAATAAAACTTGGAGAATGTCCTGAGTGAAGTAGATAATTGCATGCAATTGAAATTGCAAACAAATATTGTTGATGCCAAGAAAAATATTGAAGATTATTATTTTGTTAGTGTTTTAAGCAGAAGTCAGAACAATATTAACAAATGATTACTTAGGTACGGTCCTACGATCCGTTGCACACATTTCTTCTGCTCCCTTTCTCTCCAGTTGAAATGTATACTACCCTGTCCCTCCCTAATGTCTGCCTTCTCGGTAGTGGTTTAGACGGTGCTGTATTGTGTCAACGCGTACTTTATCGACTCATATCTTGGCAGCTTTCCTATATTAGTTTTCTTAAAAAAGTGATATTGTGGTTCCCGTGACTTTTCTCGTAGGATGAGCTGTTATGCCGATATTCGTCCCGAAACGAGGGATAACTTAAAATTCTCATTTTTAAGGGGAAATGTTCAATCTTTGAAATGCCATATCTCGAAAACTATTGGACGTACAGAGCTGCGGTTAGACTTAAAATGTTGGAAATTCGATTTACGTACAAATGATGATAATGATTAGTATCGAAAACGCATAGTTTATGAGTTATAAAGCAACAGCTGAGAGAAGTGCGAGTTGGATGGCGCCTCCTTAACTTTGTTTTGTATTTAATCAGAATTTAATCCAATTCGTAAAAGACTACCACCCATATTATAAAACCCTGATCCTCGTGCTCGAGCTAAGCTATAGAACAAGAAATAGGGGGTTATACTCTAGCGCTCTATTACCCCCAGCACTCGTGGCATATCTGCTAAAGAACATGGACCATCTCATAAAAGGCTACGAACCATTTTATATAACTCTGAAGAGTATACCACACCTAGCCTACAGAACATGACATAGATGGTCATAGTAGACTATTTCCCCCAGTCGCCGTGGTGTATTTGCTAAAGAACATTGGCTATTTCTGAAGGCTGTACGATACGTTGTGTCGCAGTTTTTGATTACAATTTATAAAAGGCTACGGCCTCTTTTTCCAACCCTGTTTAACATAGTAGTGATTTCATGAAAGGCTATGACACATTTTTTTCAACCCCCTGCACAGCACCATAGCAGAGATTACAAGCACATTCCATCACAGCCCCTAGCAGGTAATTACATACACAGAGGCTACGGTCTAAACATTTTTTCCCAGCCCCTATTTAACATAGACAAAAATATATGTCCTCTAGGCTAGAGATTACAACCCCTAGTGTACAATCACTATTTACCATAGGAGAGATTACACAGGCAACGGGGTTACAGGCACATAACAGATATTAGAACAGAAATTTGAAGTCATAGTCTACGACCACATTTTCTCGCATTCCTTACACAGGGGTGATAATTGTCTTTTCCCTATATAACATGGCAGAGATTACAAACGAATTTAACATTTTGACCTAACCCAACATAGGGGGGATATTTTTTGCATTCCCATATTTAACATAGCACAGATTACACGTCCGCTAGGCTATTTCACCTAACATAGCACCCTATTAAGCTAGCTGATATTCCTTGCATTATTTATTTAATATTGCATTTCGCGCTCATAAAGGCTGTAAACCTTTTTTTGGCAATTTGGCCCAATATCACGAAAACTGCTCAAAAATTTCCCAAAATAAATTGAAAACCTCCCCTTACCTCTTGTCGTTTCCGGTCATAATTTACCTAAATTCAAAGTTTGGTGATGATCCGACGAAATTTTAGCAGTTAGGACCCATTAAGTCCTAATTTCGCTATAGGTAGTTATGCTGTTTAACCCCACATAGCATTCTAACAATAAAGTCATAAGAAAATGAATATAAAATCGAGTTGCAGCTAGTTTAGTCATGAATATCTCACCTTAGCAAAAATAGGCATGTACTAATTTATTAATTCATGTCGTATAAGTGAGGTGCAAAACCGTTCATGGGTTCCTATTAGTTTGCTTTACAGCTAGCTTTTCGTTTTATTCAAAGTGCTTCAAACACTGCTTGTTTTTCTACCAAATTACATTTCAGAGGCTAAATTATGCCGAAAGTATTTCGAAGTAGTTGAAATTATGAAAATTCGCCCTTTTCTCCTTGAAATACTAGCTACAGATACTCCATGTAATGCAAAGCGTTAAATACAGACTTTTTTTAAAAAATAATTAATCTTAATTCCTTATTTAATGTACACCTGTGCAGGTTTCGTCCTAAGAAAATTTAAGCAAGTTCTCGCCGATATAACTATTTTCAAACCTCAATAACAGCGCAAAAATGATGTTCTATTGTCTCTCTAACCAAATACAAGCTCTCAATTAGACTGTTAAAAGTGGTTTTACTTAAACAAACACCAACTTACAAGGTGGTGTATTCACTTTTTTACCCTACATTTTTTCAGAATATTCACCCAATTAATTTTTTTTCTACATTACAACTAAATTACATGCTAAACTGTCCCTCTAAAGTAACAAAACATAAGTCGAAAGACGTCTCACACACGTTTCGTATGTTTTATTTAGTCATTCAAAGCAACGAACATTTAATATTAGGATGAACTCTGTTTAAATTAGTATTTTGTATGTCTTATTTACCCATTCACCTAAATGCCATTCGAATGTAACATTGTTTTGTTTTTTGTTGGCTGTAGCAAAATCCCATATTTTGTACAAACACTACAGGGGCCAAATAGACGCATTCACTACAGGTCCTGGCGTCAAACACGTGTAATATCTGCTTTATTAGTCCAACCAGCCATATCACGGAAGCGAGAGAAATTTTGCTTCAGTGTGAAAATTTTCGAGTTTCTCAATTTTAGGACCAAAACGACAAAATTTTAATAGGTGTAGTGTAATTAAAGCCGCACATATGAAAGCAAGCAATATTCGACCAACTCATATACTCCAAGCAAACAAAACAAAAATAAGAGCTGGTTATTAAAGAATAATTTAAGGAAATTGCGAGAAATCTCACATTTTATTGCTCCACCAACACCACGTCGGGGCTGTAATTTTCAATATAAAATAGCGCTAAGAGGCTAATTTATGAAATTCTATACCAAACTTGTACTCGTCGTCAAAGAACCTGTACGCTTGTGAGTTTTACATTAATTTTACCTACATACATGTAATTACCTACCTTTCCTGCAGCCCCTGTAACGGCTACGAAATAATAGACACATTAAACCCCTAACGCTCAATAAGTTCAGTTACAGTGGCAGCCTTGTTTAATTTCAACTTTGAATTCTGTATACTATAGAATTGCGCTATGTGTACATTTCGTATTCTGTCTTTAGTCTTTACCGAATTCAATACACAAAGGACGTACAATTTCAATTTTGAATTCCGTAGAGTCACACTAATTCCAACTTTTCTGTTACTTTTTACCGAGGACGTACAATTTCAATTTTAAATTTCACATACTGTAGAATTATGGTAATAGTAACTTGCATTCTCTATTCTTTACAACCAACATTGGTACATACTTCCAGCAAACAAAAGAAAAATAAGAGCTGGTAATTAAAGTACAACTTGAGGAAACAACGTGGAATTTTACATTTAATACCTCCGCCAACACCACGCTGGTTTATAATTTTCTATTTAATTTATAAAATAGCGATGAGAGGCTGTGTACCGAACGTGTACTCGTCGTCGAAGAACAAAGAAAATATTATTTCTTGTGTGTAATTTGCTTACATGAGTTCTGCGAGTTTTGTGAATATAGTAATTATTATAATTAACCCGCTTTCCTGCAGCGTGGCAAATATATGGACAGTTAGACGCATTCGAAGTTTTATAAATTTAACTAGAGGCATGTGTAGATCAAGGTGGAAACAAACATTACCAAGCTAATTTTCAAGTTTCTCAATTCCAACTGTCATATTATGAAAGCATTACCAACCAAAATAACATATGATTTGCGAGTTTCATAGTTCTAGGACCAAAAGAGCAAAATTTGAACCGCTATATTTGGGAAAGGGTAGGTGGTAGGGAAAAGAAAATGTCACATTCGGGGTCACCAATCCAAATAATATATACTCTGCGAGTTTCTCAATTCTGCGTCTAAAATATTAAAATTCGACAAAATTCAACAAGCATTATTGTGAACAAAATAACATAATTTGAGAATTTTATAGTTATGCGTCCAAAAGAGCAAAATTCGAAAAATTTGAAATATTATATTTCGTAAACAGCACCAAATAGAAACATGCAGTTTTCATATTTAACATCCCCATAACTAAAATAAATTGTATTATAAGTTAGATAATTCTACGACCACGAGGAGCGAAGTTTTCAAACTGGCTTTAGATTTAATATTAGCACACCAAAATACATATCACTGTAAAACAGAATCTCAATATGTCTTATTGTTTACAATCTATGCACTGTTAACTATTTGTGCATTGACCTTAGTACCATGTTGATGCCTAGGGTCCTAGGTAGTATTACAAGTCTTATAGGTAGTTTTCACCTACCAGTGGCCATTAATTGTGGTTATAAGTTCTTAGTCAAGAGACGCATTACCGTGTGGGTTAGGTATAGAAACAGCCTTGAAATATCTGTTATGTTAAATAGGTGTAGGCTCTATAATTGGTGCTCTGTTGTCATTTCTACTACGTTAAATTATGTGTATTTGGTCTAATTTTTGCTATGTTAAATAAGGCTTCGTACCCTTTTATGAAATTTTACTTAACCTTAATAGCATAGGTAGTATTAAAATACCTATATTCAATAGTTTTCAACTTTAGTTGTGATTGTAAGTGCTTAGTTAAGAGACGCATTACCATGTGGGTTGGGCATAGAAACTGCCTTTAGAAACTCCCCGTAGCTAGCCTAGACGACAGGTAATCTCTGCTATGCTAAGGTACTTGGTATGGTACTGTGTAGAGCCTCGACCATGTTGTTTTGGAGGCTAGCCTAGAGGTCACGGAATCTCTGCTATGTTAAATAGGCGTGGTCAAAAATACCGTACTTTCTGTCCTGTGCTGGAAACCCTGTGTATCTGGTCTAATTTATGCTAGGGGATGGACCAATAGCATTTATATGCATGCTATAAATAGCATTTATTCCTGTCTATTTGGTCTAAAATGTGTAATCTCTAGCCTAGAGGACATTTAATTTCTGCTATGTTAAATAAGGCTTCGTACCCTTTCATAAGTTTAAGGAATCTCTGCTGTTGTACGGTGGTATGAGGGTTAGGATTTTTGCTATGTTAAATAGGTGTAGCCTCTGGCCGGTGCTGGAACCGCTGCTAGGTTAATTCATGTGTATTTGGTCTAATATCTGCTATGTTAAATAAGGCTTCGTAGCACTGGTGTACTATGTGGTGTTAAATTCTGTGTATCTGTGTAATCTCTGCTATGTTAAATAGGGTTCGAAATTGTTCGTAGCCTTATGTATTATGTTAGCTTAAATAGGGGAATGCGAAAGGGGTCGTAGCCATTTATAAAATGCGACACTAATACTAATATGACCTCCTAAGTCATGTTATGTAGGTTAGGTGTGCTATGTTCTTCAGCAATCGCGACAAATACCACACGGCGGCTTATATAGCCCTGAATAAATAGACTCCTTAATATAGGTTATAGTCTACTATAATTCTCTATGTCATGTTCTGTAGGTTAGCTCGAGCACAGCCTTCAGGGTTTTATAATATGGCTCGTAGTGTTTTATGAAATAAATTAAAATGCAAGACGGCGACTCGTACAGCGCAGTTATCTCATGTTCTTTAGCAAATACGCCACGCTGGGAAAATAGTCTACTATGATCTCCTATATCATGTTCTGTATGCTATGTTCTTCAGGATAGCCCGTAGCCTTTTATGAGATGGTCCATGTTCTTTAGCAGATATGCCACAGGTGCTTGGGGGGGGGTAATAGAGCGCTAGAGTATAAGCTCCTATTGCATGTTCTATAGCTTAGCTCGAACACGCGGCTCAGGGTTTTATAATACGGGTATAGTATTTTATGAATTGGATTAAATTCTGAATAAATACAAAACACGCTCAGGAGGCGCCATCCTACTAGTGCGTAATACGCACGTATTTTTCACGTATTACGCAGGTTTCCCGAAGCTGCAAACTTGGGTTCATACTACTCCAACTGGTCCTAACAACATATAAAAGAATCAGAACTATATCACGCTTTGCGATTTTAGCCTTTTTTAATGTACATCTTGACTGGCGTACTTTGGTAAACTAACATTATGTTTATGTTCTATTTCATATAATTCAGAACAACCTTTTTTTCACAAATCAAAATAATCTTTGAAGGAAGATGTACATCAAACAATGAATCATGTGCAACCTCTGTAGGAATTACAATACACATGGTATTGCAAAATAACACGAACAAAACCATCTCACGAGATTCCTGATAGAAACAGAACAAAATATAGATAGTCGAGGATGCACCAAAGCTTTGTTTCGGCTCTATAAACTTCCGAAAATGTGGAAAAAGATTAACTTTAGGGTTTGATATTTCTAATACCATTAACTGTAGAACTTTGGCTGCATCATGCACTCAAAGCCTTCTAATCAGCTGCATTAAAAATGCATATTACAAAATTGTGCGATGGATGTACAACGGATTCCCCAAAGGAAGTAGAGGATTTCCAGAAATTTGTTGAAATAAAAGTGTGCCAAAATAAGCCTTCCATCAAGTAACGATGATTTGTTTACGGCAAGTCGATGTCTCAAACAGATTTCCCTTCCGAAACTATTTCCTACGTGATGCGTGGCTGCATAAAAAAGGAGTAAATTACATACTTCTCATGGATTTTTTTTGCATATTTATTATTAGTAAAAGAGACTGTCCTTGGACCAATTAGATGTCAGTTATTACGTTTATCATCTGTTGATCTGTACTCATAGGAAATGCCGTCTTGTTCATGCTTATTTCGACCCACATTTACCCAAGAGAATGTCTGACAATCCCCTACTTTCTTTGAGGAATCACTTACACACCTATTGCACAATTTTGGAATATGCTCTTTTGGATAGAGAATATTTTAATTTTTTTAGGATACCATAGTGCCTCAGTTCTACACTTTACTGGTATTCAAAATATCAAGCTCTGAAATTCATTTACCCACATTTTCGACATCCAGTAGCGCTGAAACGAAGCACTTGTGAACCCTTGATTCTCTATATTTTTTAGGTAGATTTCGAAGAAAAATCTACCTATTGAGATCGGTACGATATCAAAGTATATATATATATTAACACGCTAGTGGCCATAATTTTGAAGATATTTGAACCAAACATTTATATGTTGTTTCTAGGCTTAATGGCTCGGTTAAGTTCGTTAATGAGCAAAATCAGTTGCCATCTTGGATAAAAAATGGCCGCCGAACCAATTGTTGTATAGAATACGCAGCCTAAACCGTTGGGGTTATTGAAATCAAATTTGGCATAAAGGTACAACATCACTGTTTGATTACGAAAATGTTACCTAATGAGTTCAAAGACGCCATGTTGGATTTAAAATGGCGGAAGCAAGAAATCTATTTTCCATATAGTTTGAGGTAGTGATACGAAATTTAGCATAACTTCAGTGTATGACCAAGAGTAGGTTACAATAAATGGGGCAAACCTCTCCTATGGGAGCGTAGCCTCGCGTGGGAGGGTGCAGATGGACACCACGCTGGTGTAGTGTTGCAGGGAGATTTTGGTTAAGATAAAGGAAGCGCATCCTCTAAAAAGCACTGAAGTTGGGGGGTGAACCCCCTACGGGGGTCTGGGGGCAGAGCTCCCGGCGAAACAAAGCGAGTATCTATCTATCTATATATACGTCTTGTGGGGTATCGTTGAACAGCTCTTGATGAATAATCTACAAAACAATAAATAGTTTCTCGATAGCTCTCATATAAGGCGAGATTTGAATTTTTGAAAATTAAAAAAACTTCGAGATCTACCCTCAGCCTGTAGGCCTACCGAAAGGGATTTTTTATTTTCATGTCTGGAATCGCGTGAGGTGTTTTTGTCGGTGTTATTTTATAACACCCTGTACATTAATTTCCATTTTAGAAGCTTTTTGAGTTAGAGAGAGAGAAAGAAAGAGAGAGAGAAAAAAAAGAAAGAAAGAGAGAGAGAGAGAAAGAAAGAAAGAGAGGGAGAGAAAAAAAAGAGAGAGTGACTTACAATGCTTATCCACAGAAGAAATGTGTCTGGTATTTTTCTAAAACAATGGTAATTTTCTGAACAGCGGTTTCAAACGGTTTAATAAATAGGTTTCAACTTTGAAGAGTATTTATTGCTTCAAACAGCGATGACATAGCTGGCTTTGTTATGCCAGTGAAGATTTAAAATGACATGATCATCATATTCTTAACACTAAAACCGCGTTTCATTGTCTACATAGTCTCTAAAACCAATCTGTGTTGCACTAGAATCGTTCTCGGTCCTCTCTGCAAGGTACTGATTCAGGCAAAAAATTCAATTTCATTCCAATTTCAGGTGTAAAAGGTTTAAGGCACGACTGGATTTTTGTAGCTTCGACTTTGTATTGATAACAAAGAACCGATAAAGTTATGCTTAGTTGATCACTACGTTGTACATTTTCAATGAATAAAGGGAGCTTATCTAAATATTTCTGCGTGGACGACTTCACGCGTCTTCTGCGAATCAAGAGTTGACTTTGCCTTTTTGTCATCTAAAACATAGACCATGATTCGTAAGATGATATTTTGTAGCAGGAGCGACAGTTTGAAAAGTTCAGCGAGGAAGATAAATTAAAGTCTCAGGTTCAGAAAAAAATCTTACCTAGGAATTCGTTTTGCAAATTTAATACTTATTGTATTGCTTGGCTCCCCTCGTGGCACAGTTAGCAGCTCTGCCAAAGATATAGCGTTAAATTTAAATTCTTAATGGGAATCAACCTCGTTACGTAAGTCTAGCATAACCTATTCCCTCGAGGGTCAGTCAATCTGAAATCGTCCAACTTGGTTGTTCGACTTCTTTCTAAAACAAAATATGTTTTAATATTTATATATCTTATATTAGAATAGCTTATAGCGGATATTGCTTTCTTCTGTCCCCACAGTCACTTTTCCGGGGTGAGCCAAAATTTACGTTTGCAAAAGTTTACGAAAACCGTTATGTCTTGGAAGTTGTTTATCATAGGACATCCAAAAGATATATTTTTCTTCTAAAGTCTGATTGATAATTTTGGTTCTCTGCATTAAAAGCTTAAAACATAATTGAACAGATTAAAGTGGTATACAAATGTGACTGTCAGAACAAAGTAATTTTCGGTTTGTAGAGTTTTTTTTTTGTCGTTGTTTTTTTTACGGAAGGGGTTGAATGTTAAAGTTGATATTTCGTTCGCTATGTCATTTAAGAATATGTTTAATGTGTACAAAATATCCTTATTTTTTTCTAATAAGGTTTTGAAAATTCAAAAGCTCGTATTTTATGCATATTAGAGGCCAAATATCTCTGTTGGGACAACATATAAAAAATATAGAACTATATTTCTTCAAAAATTATTCTCTTATGTAAGGAGATCATACGCTAGAATTTTCAACTTCGATATTTGAGTTTGATCTTATTATAAATTTGTAAATTGGGGATGAATAATGCTCGTGAGTGTAGCAACTTAGGAGGTATAATCTCTCTGATGGGAGACCAGATAGAAATTAATTATAGATCAATGGCATAATGTAAGAGATTTAGACGCAAATGTTCGTAAAGGTTATCAAGTTGAACTTTAACAGCTTAATTTACAGTTCACTTTATGACTAAGAATTCAAAAGTTATTTAACTTCTTTTAGAGAGAAAAGGAGTTAAGAATACCGAGTGCGAACATCTTATGCAATATTTCACCATTTACCATGATCTTATTCTTCTTTCCCGTGCGACCATTTTCTTCAGTTGCAGTTATGAAGCCAGAGAAGGTTTCCTTGTGAGATAACTTCTCGAACAAAAAGAAATATCTCGAATGATAGAAGATGTTACTGCTATCTTGATTCTGTATTGAGTTCTATCTTTTAACGACTTTTATTTGGGGTGGCTTCAGAGTGTCTGGTGAGATAACACACTATCATAAGAATAAACTAGTTCTGTATATATATTTTCATGTTTTGGAAGCTCCACTTACATACTCAATTACGATCGTTAAGGATCTCTTCTAACTGAAGCAAATTCAACATGAAGTCACAAGCTATGTATTACGATGTTTTCGTTATTAAGACGAAGTGTTTTCGTAACAAATTCCTACCTTTTTCTTCTATGATCATGTTGTTCATTATTATTATTTCTTTGTTACATCTTTCTACCCATTGTACTTTTAAGTGACTACTTATTTTCTTTTCGTCACTCTATCTGCGTTAATTATATACTACCAAGACGTCCTTCACATATTTCCTTTCTGCAATCATTATCAGTCGCGCATGTTATACAAGAAAATGAACGAAACCGTGATAATGAAAAAGAATCTTAGGAACGTGACGTCCCAATTTTCCATAAAAGTCTCTCGAGACATTATAGTTATCTGTGCCATAAGCTAAACTAACGAGGCTGCACTTTCTCGGAAAGAAATACTTTATGTTTGTCGGTTCTTCTCCTCTCTACTTTGTCTTTCATCCCTACAAAACATCAAAGAACTATCTAATGAACACATTCAAGCACTCCTCGACTCTCCCATTAGGAATCCCGGAATGCTCACTTACAAACAACTTGTTAGATAGACAACTATGGGATGTTTCTTGCACAGTTCGTTAATACATACAATCGTTAGTTTCTTTCCCTTAATAGGACTAGGTAGAAATGTTATTAAAATGAGATTCCTCTAACTAACGTTTCTTTTGTAACCGTTAATGATTTTTATGTAATACCCTAATGACCTCCAAAAGGTCAAAAAAAGAGAGAAAGGAAACAGCCGGTTCAAAGATGGATACGGAGACTTCCGCCGATTTACGTACTTCTGGTGTCTATTGACTGACAGTCAGCTTTGGCCACTGACCACAAATCTACCAGAATATTCTGCCGGTACTTGCTTTCTCCCCTCCAAAAATTCACTATCCTTTTCCAACATAACCTTGAACCTACCCCGTTTCGCACAACGATTGATTCTGGTTTCGTTGAACTCTCCATGGTAACTTCCCAAACATCTGCAATAAATCTCTGAAATGAATAATTTCTCATGCGAATTTACATGGAAGGCCACCAGTTTTCATAATTCTAAATCATATCATTTCGCTCTCTTTTCTAACCAAACATTTGTCAAAGTGGCCTGTCACAACGAATTCTCTCCGCTCCAAAATTGTCCTTACTTTTCCACAAACTGTCTTTTATACAAACAATGTATTACTATTCGCTCATTTATGTAAATTATTTTCCTCCGTGCAACATCTCTTCGGATACTGAACACAAAGCTGTTCATTAAGTAAAGTTTCTCTTAAATTTTGGTTAATAAGTTAGCAGTTACCTAAGCTTCTAACATACTTGATATTCAATAGATAATTTACTTTGCGAATACTTTTCTGGAGGCCATGGAAGTAGAACGATACACCTAAGGTATTTGTCTACTAATCACACATACATTCCTTTACGGAACTGAGGGAAACCCTGGAAAACATAGATCAGTATTAAGGACAACGGACCTGTTACTCGCATGCCTCCAAAATCCATTTACTAAGCCCACGTCAATAGTCACTATATCTCGGTTCGTATTTTGATTTTTTTTTTAATGTAAGTTTATGTTGCGAGAGGAAATGAGTTTTTGTACGGAAGGAACTAAATTGCGACTATAAATTAATTACGTATTTTTGGTCAGTGATAATAGTTGAGTCGAATGTTAATAGCATTCTGAAAAATGGCACAAATCCACTTAGCTTCCATATGGTTATGTTCGAATTGGAACTCAAAATTAGAATTGAATGATGATTTATTTGATGATCTATTGAATCAAGTTGTCCACAAAGTAGTCATATTCTTTGGTTGGAAACCTCAGTTTATCTTGCATTTCTAGTATTATTTTCAATTTTCAAAATAGTTTGTATAATTGTAGAAACATTTTTAATTTCATAACATTTTACGATCGTAAATCATTAAACAATAATGTGGTCAATCACAATAATCATACATTAAATTTGGTTCTTTCTAACCTAGAAAACATTGAAACTAATAGGTAATTGATTCACTAGTACCGTTAGGCTTCCACCATCGAGCTATAGTAATAAATATATGTAACCAAAGTATTACAAAAATAAAACAAAAGAACAATGCCTTTAATTATAATTTCAGAAAGGCTGATTTTATGATGTTACCTAGGGAAATTGGAAGTTGAT
>JAGDQP010021622.1:0-27508 GCA_022664845.1 Lepisma saccharinum | reverse complement strand
ACGATTATGCGCTGTCATTTATTTTAATACTACTAAAGCATCTCTAAAAAAAATTATCAACAATCCTGTAAAATTAGTCTCGCTTCTAATTTCTTAAAATGTTTTAAACAAGACATGGTTATTGCCGTCTAACATAGAATATATAATGATAATATTTTAAAAAGTGCTGCGTTAACCAATTTCAAGCTTTGTTAAAGACGATTAAAAAATCCTAATATTTCCGTAATTTAAAAGGAAACATCTGTGTGTCAGTGTTTTCAGGTTGGGTAAAGTTAGGACACCTTATGTTTTCTCTTATATACGCATCTTCCTTGGAATTTGAATTTGTGATGTTTTGTTAGTATATATCTGGTGTTGTTTCCAGACTCAGACAGTTAATGGAGGACTAAAGGCTTGGCGCCATATCCGGTTGGTTGCCATAGCAGCGGCTGGGGGGAAAGTCTAAACAACAGTCAAGTAAGTTAGATGGTAGGAACGTAGACAGTAACTTGTGGAAGTAATGGCTGATTTTTTTCTTTTCCTGGTTTTCATCCTTTTAAAGAAACATGTCTGTCTGTCATTGTAACGTTTGCAATCTGGTACTAAGCACATACCCATGATGAATTATTATTATCGAAGAAACTAAATAAACCAACCATTGTTGTTTAGACTTGAACATGGCGGGTTACCATGACAACCAACGGATCTGACAGAAGACTTTTGTGGTCTATTTAAACAAGCAACTAAACTAATCTAAAGTAACTTTGTCTGATCTCTTAGTAAATAACATCTGTAACTATACATTCATATTATTAGTCCAAGTTTTGAAAATTGGTAGTTTAACACTTTCATATCTTGAGTAATATACCGAATTTGCAACCTTGGTGCGTTGCCGCTCTCTGCGCCATGTTGATGGAGTCTGAATATTTTTTTTTCTTTAAATATCTCGCTTTAAAAACGCTTTAGAACAAAATGTATTATTGAAAAAATTTTCTACAAGAAATATCATTAGCATTTTTCTTCTAGGATGTACCGTTTACGCTTCAGAGATGCTTGTAATCTTGCAGCCTTCTCTTACTCCATTTCGTAACAGCAAAGATGGAGCTAGAAATCGGCATACCTGAAAAAATACAGAAGTTTAGAAAATTCGCAGATTAACACAGTTTTATGTAGTGAGTACTATACTGAATTTTTGGCCTTGTTGCGTTGTTCCTTGCTCCGTCATATGAAGAAAGTGGCTTCCGAGATATGTTTCTTGACAATATCTTTTTTCAGTACTTCGTAGATACATTGCTTTCGCAAATTTGCACATTTCTTACAGTTTCACGTTCTGAGAGACATCCTGAATTTGTGACTTTAGTGTGCTGCTGATTTCTCCGTCTTATTGAATGGCGCCTGAAATATAATACTTGAAAATATCTTCCGTTCAGTATTTCTAACGTACGGAAGTTTTTCAAATTGGCAAATCGATACATTTTCTCGTCCCTAATGACATGCTGAACATGATGCCTTGGTGCGCTTCCGCTGGCTCAATCATGGTCGTTCTGAGCAACATAACAAAACCGCGGCAGAGACATCTTGCCAGTTAGTTATCATGAAGCAGTTAAGTGGTGCGCATGATGTGTTTGTGATAAGAACATATAAGATTAATGGCGGTGTGGTGGCCGATCAGCGAATTTCGTTGGTATTTTAATTCAGCACGGCATCGACAAGTTCCAAATGCCTATGCAATAATAAGTTGGGTTCACAATTTTGATAAACTTCATGCGACTGAAGCAGACATCATTAGAACGACCGCACAGTTCCCGTACCCGAGATAAGGGCAAAGCTGTTCGAGCTGCTGTTATAAGAAACCCACTGTGTTCCATTCAGCGCCAGTCGGAACATTAAGATTGTATCAGATAGGTTCCATCCCTACATGTTGCAGATATCCCAACACTTGAGACGCACAAATACAACGTTGATAATTTTGTTGGAGACTGGTGGGAAAGGGGAACGAGGATTAAGATTTCATGAACAAGCTGCGGATGTCGGACAACGCTTACTTCCACGTCGTAAATATAACAGTTTTCGTCATTGAGCCCAGTGGAATCCACGTCAGTGACATGGTGTTCCTTTACACAGCAACAAAATTAACGTATAGTTTGTTGTGTCATCGCGTGGCGTTATGGGCCCATATCTATTAGATGGTGATGAGGTGGCGATGCCGCAGCGCCTGATCACTAAGTTACTTAGCTGGACACATTTGATCCGCGGAAACTGAATCACTTTCCTCACATCCGTGACAGAATGCGGTTTTGGCAAGATTAGCCCCGAGTAATTTTCCAATACGGTGACATGCCATGCCTCCAAGTTTCCCTTACTTGACTGTGACTTTTGTTTGCGCGTCATATCAGAAGCAAGTTGATCCCTAGTTGACCTGTTACAACCAATAACTGAAAGAAAGGATTTGTGAGAAACTTGCCGAGATCGAATTATGGAGGATTTACCTCGACGACTCCTGAAATGCTTGCGAACATTGATGGCCATCTACTGGGCGTGATCTTGAGGACATGCACGTACATATCTGTTAAGCAGCATGTGTGAATGTAATAACATCCTCTGTACAATTCCTTGTCTTGATTAAATACCTTACAGCCATATCTTCATTTCAAAAACTCCCAATGCCTTTATGTCTTTATTTGCCAATGCAAAGTGTCACAAAATATGCGTTCTAACCGCTCGAGTTTACAACTTCAGTTTATAAAGGATCGCTTTCCTTCGGAGGTACTGAAAAGAAGGTATTATTTCAATATATATTGACGAGTGTCATTTTTCAATATAGCGGGGCCGGCGAAAGCGCACCGAGGTAGCGTATTCAGTATATCATTCAGGACGCGAAATTATATGTAGTTGTCAATTTCTGCAACTGCTGTACTTAAGAAATACTGAAAACAAAATAATTGTCAAAAAACATTTCTGGCACCATTTTCTTTTCAAAATAGTGGAGCGAGTGGCAACGCAGTAGGTCGAAATTTAAGTGTATTACTAAGGACATGAAGCTCTATCAAATTTCCAAGTTCAAAAACCTGCATTATTTTCCATCTACGTCCATTTTCAGCTCTCTGTTGTTTAGTCTATATGTTCATCAAGTCCATTTGTTAATCTGAAGGTGATTTCGTTTGCAAATAGAATCTTACGATAACGAAAATAATACAGAATTTTGAATTTGAATTTCATTTATGGTCGTTAGGTAACTATGTCGCAGTCAGAATTTCAATTGGACGTACTACTTACTACTTCATTCGTGTAATATTCAATTTGTTAAAGATATAAGTTGTTCCTTGTACAGTCACGGAAATGTGTACTGTCGGAGTCTAGCAGTCTATGGTCTTTCATTTAGTTTCTATTTACCTTAATTTATGGGCTAGATAGGCACCATTTACACTAAGCCTGTCACATTTTCTCCTCAGACATGTAACGGCTTAATTATAAGTGCCTGCCTGGCCGACAAATATAATTTAAATAAAAAGCTAAATATTAGATTTTTATTAAACTACCGCAGTATGTATTTCCGTGACTGTACCAGGATCTATAATTAAACACCTTATGCGAGAGCTTAGAATACGTTATGCTTATTATATTTAGACCACTGCAATTTACATAAGACTAAAAGGCTTTTGCAGGTAACTAGATTTTTTAAAGATCAACTTAGGTACATAAGTACATATTTTAATTTTGTCATGTTTGTTTTCCTATTTCTTTTGTTACACCTCACCCCCACCAAGGATCTGCTTATAGAAAGCAATACCTCCTAGTGGATATTAAAATTGACCGGCCACGAAACAAAATTGTATGCATCAGACAATTATGGTAAATGTGTTAGTAATTTTCACATTTTTTATCGCTTCCCACATAGTATTTTACCCTTGAATAAAGCTTGAATCAGCCTTGAATCGTCAAGCCTACAAGTTTGATGTGTGAAGCCGAAAAGGTGGAATCAAGCACGCTAGTTTACGCATATCAAGTCTTGATTCGAGCTTAACGTCAAACTTGAATCAAGGTTTAAGATGAGGTTTACTCAAGCTTGACGTCAAGCCTGAATAAAATAGTATTTAGGCTTAACGTCAAGCTTGATTCAAGGTTTAATATGAGATTGTCAAACTTGAATCAAGCAGTAATTAAACATGATTCAAACTTCCCGTCAAGCTTAATGCAAGCAGTAAGTCAAGCTTGATATGTTGAGGTTGATTCAAGCGTGCAAGCTTGACGTGACAAGGTCTCGTGTACATCAATATACGTTCAATACGTGCGGTGGCTATTATTTCCATTAGCTCCTTCGGTGATACTAATTTGTGACTTTTCGCCTACATAGCATTATATTGTAATCACAAACACTAGCGGATTCGAATATTTCTCTTAAAAAAATGCATTTATAATAAGGTATATATTTCAACAGAATTCAACCTGTCTTTATTTGATTACAATTGAATGCTATATGTAGGTTAAAAATAAATCAGTATCATAGAAGAAACTAATAGAAACTATCGTCACCGCAGGTACTAAACGTATATTGATGTACACGAGACCTTGTCACGTGAAGCTAACACAGAAATCAAGGTGGAATCCTGTAAGCAAAGAAATTACGACTTA
The DNA here is from genome assembly GCA_022664845.1 of Lepisma saccharinum. NCBI lineage: Eukaryota > Metazoa > Arthropoda > Insecta > Zygentoma > Lepismatidae > Lepisma > Lepisma saccharinum. The sequence continues at coordinate 22,897 of JAGDQP010021622.1, read as the reverse complement.
TCATACGAGTCCAATTTACAGGTACACTTAGATTCATAGATAATGGTCGATTACGATTTTTCAAAGTAAGAAAACGTACACTGTATGACAATGTGGGTTTAAAATTAGGACTTTGGTTCCTCAGATGCTAAGTAGTTTGCCTCATTATTGCTGATTTCGCTGCTTCAAACTTCTAAAAATTGTCATCGAACACTTTCTTTGAATCTGAGTGTAAGTTGCTGTTCTATGGTGTTTAAAAGTAAGCAGGACAGCGCGGCGTACAACATGTCCATATGCAAACATATGAATAAAGGACTACTTACACTTTGTTACTGCCCCTGCGTTCTCATAGCTAGGTACAACAGGTTTATAGTTCTACGGATATAGTCACAGAGGTTTTCCAGGACTTATCTCTGTCTCACTACAGCAATGACTGGATAGTACCTTGAGTGACCCTAAAAATTCTACCTTCATCAGTTTTCTACGAAAGCTTTCACCAACAAATTTTATCAGTAATAATAGGTAGAGGACATGGCTGCGCGTTCTTTCCTGAAATTCCGAAGTTTACATGCAAAATTACAAGAAAACACCAGGTTGGTTTTAACGTAAAGAAAAGCACAAAAAGTATGGTGGATCAATATGTATTCCTTAAGAATTTACATCCAGTTTACAAGATATTGCTTTCAGTGTATTCTTCCTGTGGAGCTGCATTCCTAGCTTGCCTAAAAAATTTAACAGCATGTTTTGCAATATTTTTCTTTCTGAACTAACCTACAATATGTTATAGATTGACAGTAAGTGCCCCCGGGAAGCGAGGGGTAATGCTCACTGCCTCTAATGAAGGTGTCCCGGATTCGATTCCCGGTGAAGTCAAGTAGTCTCCGGCCAATACATGTCATCATCAGTACACCGATCATCATCGTACAACGGAAGACGACTACCATAGGTTCACTTTGCCAATGGACCTTTCTCCGGTCACAACAACTAATGTTACTGTCAGTGTGAACTGATGCATGATCATTTTTGAATCGAACTAAAGAAAATAATATTGGGCCAAGTTAAAGAGTATTCGAAGAAATTCAAGTTCAGCAGATATGGATATGCTGTAATAAAATGCATCGAGCAACCTTCCAAGAGAAAAAGATGCTTGATGTTACAGCTAACAGTTTTTGTTTCATAATGAGTGGTAATGTTACAAAAGATATGAAGCCATTGATCAAAAGGTAAAAGATACCCATTTTTTTCGAAGAAGAATTTGTAGTTGTTTTTCTAAGGCTGTAGTTGTTTTTCGTGGGCGACAATGAAGAGCTGCATCGATTCATGTCGAGTGTTTTTATCAGAAACATATAAATAAATGTGTCCCATTCAATAATTTGAAACTGATTCCATGATGATCATGTTTCTGGAATCAGCAACATCTGTCTTTGCACGTGTCCGGCAAAATGTGTGCAACTAGACGAGCTCGCTTTGGATATATAGCTCCTATGTCCTAAATTTAATGTCATTTGTTTTAGGTTCATGAAACCAATGTACAAAAATCGTAGTACAGAATGAACGAAAAGGACACTCAAAAGTAAAGTGAACTGTGCATTGTTATAAACAGGAACTATGCAGAGTTTCGTTATGGTGGGGATCCAAGACGTGTCTGAGTGTGAAATTTACACAATTAGTAAAGCTAGGATCATAGGCACTAAAAATAATGTGAAATAGTCAGGCTTAAAGGCACTAAAATAAATAAAAATCGACAATGAAATAGACACCAAGATGCTTAAACACATTAACCCAATTACAAAATAACACATGCATGGTTAGAGTAGAATTTGAATTGATGTTAAAGCCTTTAGGCAACTATGGCTAAGGTCGTATGGATGATGACGGGAGGATGATTTGGTGGAATGAAGAAAGTGGGTGGAAACTGAAGCACCAGGAGGAAACCCACAGGCACGGTGTTTGTTCACCACATGGAATGAGCAGGGATCGATCCGACGACCCCTGACACCAGAAATGAGCGCTCTACGATTAGAGTAGAATATAAGAGAAAGATGAAATTAAAAAAAAACATCAATCATAAATAAGTATGGCTGATATAATAAGCTTGGGGTCGTCACACCCGTACTCACAAGAAGTCTGAGAGTCACTGAGGAGCTTTTCACAAAAAAAAATTACTGCGTGCCTCATTCTGTGACCTTAGATTCAAAAAATTCAATAAATGTTCTTCTAAATGTTTACAAAGTGGAATTAATAAAGTTAAAATTTATGTTAAAAATAATAACTTAAAAAAATCCAGGTTTTCGCTACAATTCGAGTTTTTTTTCTTCAAGATTTTCCAGGCTCAAAATAAAATTCCAGGTTTTCCAGGTCAGTTGGACACTCAGTTAAATTTAATTTTCTGAAAAGTTAGGCTTTTCTTCTTCTGATAGCACTATCGTTTTGTTGGCAAAGCAAGAGGGTAACAATTTGCTTTTATTTTATTTTGCTTTCTAGAAGAACTGCAGTGAACTTATCAGAAAATATTATGTTAAAAAAAAGTTTCTTTATGGAACAATAATGCCATTAGTATTTCTACTTTCGATGCTGTTGCAAGACTTGCTTTTTTGGTATAAATTGGCGTATTCGTGATTGCAAAGATTAAAAAGAATATGGCAATAAATCAAGAAACTTAACAACAGTATCCCAAGTACCCCCTATGAAATGCATGCAGTGAAAAAAAAATATGTTTGAAAATATATGAAAATAGAATAGCAAAAGATATAAAGACTGAAGTTCAGTGGGAAGCAAGTGCCCCCCTTGCCGACACCCTTGCTAGTGTGGCAACATAATTACTTTAAATGAAAGAAAAGTGACTAAAATGCAATGTTTCAATTCGTTATTATTAATTTATTATTGTTATTAATTCATATGTTACCACCTTGTGCTAGACACTAACCCCTCCCCCCCAAACTTCACTTATACCCTCTCAATTTTTACTTTACACAGGAAGAAAAAATAATTTAATATGGGCACACTTGATTAAAGTTAATCTTTCCGAGAATAACCGTAAAAGACTGTGTAAAAAGGAAATGCCGAGAGAACATTTCAAGAAGTGTAATTCACATCCCGGCCAGGACACTGGAGAATATTCCTTAGTTATTCCCATGGCGTTCTAAGATATACTCAGCCTCCTATCAAATTGAGTACCACAGTACCCTTGGTATTCCTGGGCACTTTTGGAAGTAAAGGCAACCGAGCGTGGGACTGACCACCCCACTCACTTCGTGCTGTTGGTCGAGAATATGTGGATCGCTACCTCCACATCCCCCTTGCGCCGCTCATGGCGCGTGTGCATTACACAGAGTATACCTATAATTTTTTTCCCTTTTATATAATAAATAGCTTTGTCATCGAATTTTAGTAAATAGCAAATTTCATCAAATTTGGTAAAATAGAACCTACAATTTCTGGTAAATGATTATGAATAGACCGGAAGTGTGATTGAAACGTTATAGAAGCTACTGCAGGTGGAGTACCTATCATAGAACCTAACATGTTTTTAAAGAATATGTTTAAAACGTTTTAAACGTCTTCAACACTTTTTTGCAGTCTATAAAACGTGTTTAAAACAAAAAAAGACATTTTAAAAAATCACATTTTGAACATGTTCTTTTTTTTTTTTTAATAAAAAGTTGTTTTCCAACCCTGGTTAATCCAGCATCGTGAGGGCAATTGGGAAGCTGTTGTGAATAAAAGACAGTGGCGATCACAGTGAGAGCTTATGCTTTGCTCTCCCAACCTGTCTAGTCAGCGTGGGAGCAGTAGACCAACTCCTCCCTCGGAGGAGAGGCCTCATCCACTAGTGGATCGAATATGTTTGTGATTTATTTATATATATTCAGCAGAAGTTCAGACGAAAGACCGAGAAAGCGAAGGCATGTGAAACCAGGCACTGCCCCGCTTCGGGCTTACAATCGTTAAAGTCACATCGCATCGACGAAAAGGAAGATGGTAAATAGTCCCGGGAAATGCAACAGAAAGAGAACTGAAATTGGCAGTGTCGGCAAAGAAAGATTGTAAAAGAGGGTGGGTACGCAACTGGTGGATATAGCAACTGTTGAATATTATCAATTCCTTCCTTATGTTTCCGGTGGCGAATGTTACAGGAACTCATGAACTTTTTTTTTCGTAAATGTTATCTACACTCTGTATGCATTTTACTTACAGACACGATCGTGTTTAAGAGGAGGGGGGAGGGAATGGGGAAGAAAATCAGCGTTGACCTAGCTATCAGGGTATCAAATTGGAGTGAGTTTCTTGTGACGAAACGAAAGCTATGGACAAACAAGTTAGGTTAGCCAGTCCTGAGATTGATTTCCTGCTGTATGAGAAACCAAAGTCAACCACATCTCGAATGTTCAAAAAGAAAAAAACTCAACTAGTAACATTTATTCTACAAACACAAAAATTATCATTACCTCTTGCAGAGCCTTGCATTCGCCTGTTGAAACCACAGACTGATACTAGTCTTGATTTTGTCGTCAGTATCAGTAAGGAACAATTTCCGAACATCACCTGAAAAATAATATGAAGTCACTACCATATACAAAAGTATTGAAGAATCAGAGATTAAGCTAATATAATACATGAGCTTAAGATATTATTTTTCTAAATATTTGCCATCGTTGTTTCTATTTTGGGTTCAATGATTTGAACAATCACAACTAGTATCGAAATTGGAAGAAAAAATGTAAATTTCGAATCAAAAATTTTAACTGGCAATTAATGTAAATGAAGACATCAGCCTGGAACGAGAGTAAAGCGTTGGGGAAAATAATTAATAATTACATCTATCGTTATAAAAAAAACTATTTTTAAAAAATAACAATATTAAAAATAAGAGGTAAAGTAATTTGTTACCACAAAATCTATTGATTCTTGTATGTAGATAAAATCAGAATTAGAAAGTAGAATTTTAACTTACAGCATGAAACACAAGAGAGTACTTTTGCAATAGATCGATTTCCGTGAAATCATCTGGCAAGGAAAAATAAGTGGGGAACACATGCACTGATAGCAAAAATACTATCGTAAAAGAAGTGACACATATCGGAAGGCGCATCAAGTTCAGAACATTTGCATAGGAAAATGAAAAGAGACCATTTATCGGAATTTGTCAAATTTGAGTTAGTAACTGTTTTGTATTGGCAATATAATTTCTAACCTTTTGCCGCAAAAATTATAACAATGTCTTAAAATTTGACTGGGTTATGCAAATCTGATTACTCCATAACGACATTCGCATGACGCATCTTCATAAAAAAATATTTTTGACACATAATTGCTTGTGATTAGTCTTTTAAACATATTTTTCTAACAGAGGAAAAGTGTATTTATGGAAATACACAAAAATCTAAAAATGGCCAAATCTGACCGTGATCATATTTTTCGGTTCTCCTGTAAAAAGTTGCATTCGGACAAATGAACCTGTAGACATTATGTGGAAATTATACGGAGAGTTCAATACATACCAAATATAAAATGTAACATCCAATTGACAACGGTTCGAAATATAGTAAATCTAATATGACTCGTGACGGTGTGAGAAAATTACAGGTGTATTTTATGTCACTTGTCCCTATTGCCATTTGAAGAATATAAATTGAATTCAAGATGCCGGACGGAGAAAGTAGCATGTATTAGAGATGCGGTACTTTGTCTCATTTACATTTGATATGGTTACGTCATGTTGCGTCAAATCTGTAGAAATTATATGGTCCACATTTGAATCACCCAACACATTTTACAAGGAAATCACAAAACTTTCCAATCACCTCGCTCTTCTAGAGGAATTGCGAAACGTAGGAGCTTACATTATTTCTTTTCATATTGAAAACTATTAGATGTGAAAAATAGATTCAAATCTTATTGTTTCCCTTGGTGACTGCTCCTTGTAACACAAAATCACAAATGATTCCACCTTTTCACGTAAAACAAAAAAAAAATGACTTCGGGAAGATGAATTGACAATAAAAACATTTCTCGTTGCATAACAAACTTGGAATTAACTAACTTAAATGCACTTAGTTTCATTCGTAATTTATCAGTTACTTGTTTTAAAGATTTAATAAATTAATGACCTTATAAAAATGGACACAACTGACTTTTGAACAAAAAACTGGTTTCCTGCTTGACATTCAATTGCTATATGACTGGCCTCTTAGCGATAAGACCAACTTCTGAGCATATTAAGTGTTCCTAGATGTCTACCTGTGGTGTTTTATTCAAGGAATGTACCTGCAATCGTGCTGTAACGAAAGAATGATGCGCTATTTCCCTTTATACAGACTTTGTATATAGTAACATGTTGGAAAATCCACAGAACAACAGGTAATTGAACTGGATAAGTTTTAAATCAGTTCAACCGTCAATTTCTCAGTGCGTTTTTCAATATTACTACACAAAAAGATTCTGTTTACAAGACAGTTAACATTTAGTGCGTACAGAATTGCATGCTGTTCCGTAGAAATTAATATATCTGAAAGAGAGGATAAAAGGCTGCAAACACAAATAAAAATATCGATGGTTGCGTAGCTACCACAAACACTACTCTATCTACAAATTACTACCATTGATTTATATGAAGTGCAGGTTACCTTTCCCATCTTAGTATCCATCAGTCAAGTAATGAAGCTGTCTTGTCCATCTTAGGATCCATCCATCAAGTAACGAGGTTACCTTTTCCATCTTAAGCAAGCAATGTGTCACCGCTGCTGGAAGTGGAACCTGTAAGAAACAGAAAAATATAGTGTAAATATAAACGTAAGCATAAAAACGTAAGTAATATATAAATATTAAATACTAATCAGACTAAAATAGCACTAAGAAGCCCATTTTGCCGGGACGGTTAGTGAACTGTGGTGGCAATATAAGCCAAAATGCATCTTCCTTTTCAAGCACAGAAACAATAAACAAAAAATCCATGCATGGTCAGTTTGAAAAACGTTATTACTATCTGATAAAGATAAAATAAAAGTTTAAATCACCATGTTTGACTGTAGATCTTCGTCCTGGGTGATTCTTGACGTTTACGCTCACCTGAGATTTTCCAAACTACCTGCCAATCCCGCAATTACAATTTACGTTGCCTGAAGAATCTAACAGCAGAACATCTCCTCCTCTCGATGACATCCTTCCTCCTACAAGAACAAAAAGGGAAAAAAGTTTTGTGATTTCTATTGAGTGAAAACGTTCTTAGACTGTATCAAAGCGTGGTGAAAATGTCTTAAGATAATGATAGAAACATGGGTGATCGCAGAAAGGAAAATAAACTTTTCTCATTGTTTTTATTTAACCCGATTTGAACTTCATCGATCTTATCAGGTATCAGAAGAGACAAGTTGACATCCTAAGCACCTACCTATTAACAGCGTCCGTTTACCTAATCTGTGAAAGTAATACTTTGCAGAATATCTATCTCCCCTTATGATATAGGGATACATAATGTCATCTTGTAATTCAACTTGTCATATCTACATGTATCAATCTCAAGTATTTAGCTCAAATAACACTTAAGATAGATTTTGGATTATTCAAATCGAATACACAATGTAAATAATTTGGAATTTTCGTATAATTTGCAAGGAAAAATTTTCTCTATCATTTTCGTGTGATATCTCAGCTAAAATCATTAAATTTTAAAATCATTATTAAATTTTACAAATTCCAATCCTATGAAATTTGAATTAAGCACAATAGTTTTATATTTTGAATCTCCTTAATGTTTAGACTTTCTTATGATCTTGATGTATGTATTTTCGACCAAATGTAAAATTCAAAATTAAATAAAAATTAATAATAATCAAATTACTGATGGGAGAACGAGGAATATTAATTCAACAGCTATATTTCCTGAATATATATATTTTAATTAACTCTTGGGGGGAAAATATGCAAATGTTTGATAGTTTTGTTGTACCGGTAGGTCTTAAGTTATTCCACTGTAGGTATATTAGAGCCATTAATTTTGTTGACTTGTGGGAAGTTTTATCTATTAATGGAAAATGTGTCTGACAAGAATTTGAATATAAATACTTGATTGTCCTATTAAACTATTTCTTTTCTAGATAAAAAGCTTGTTTTAATTGTAATTTCCCCCAAATTTCTAAAATAGTTTTACAAATTACCTGCAGAGTGTTACAGAAGAATATTCTTGGTCAAATATCAGTAACAAATACTTTCGAAGTAATTAAATGGATCAGTTATTAATTTTGTTTGTTGTTTGTCATAATGTTGTACAAGTCATAATGAATTTGGTAAACTTTCGTACCATCTTCTTTATTTAATTTGCATTTCTAGGCTCCTGTGGTCCAGGGTGGTTAAAGTCGCGGAATTTGAATAAGCATAGGGGGGCACACGGGTTACAGCCAATCTGCTGACTATTCCGACTGAGGTTTTCCAGGCGTTTCCTCAGTTTGATTTGGCGAATTCCTACATGATACCTCAAACAAGGATCTGTCTGCCCTACATTAGGTCAAAGTTCCCTCTTCAGTATATAAACAAAACCTTAGAAAAAGATATATGTTTAAAAATAGAAATTACATATTGTTATTTCTTTTATGGTATATTATTCCACCAACAGGCAAAATCGTGATAGTTTGTAACAGAATATTCATATAAAATAATAATTATTTTTCATTTCAAATCACATCACATCGTTTCACACATTTGAACTAGGTCTATGGATTGAACAGTGAAAATAATGACGTTCTGCAATTTATAATTTTATGAATAATATCCATGCTGAAAATAGAAACTCCGTAACACCCCACTATCATAAAAGTGATTATTCTGCACTATTAATCAAAAGCCCTAGCACAACAAGACTACGATAAATATTACCTAGAGAAGCACAAGCTCTTGCAAATACTAAATGAATTTATATAATCCCAACAATAAAGCTATGTCATTTCCATTACAATTAATACATAAAGGTTTACTTTCTCTTTCAAAAATCCAGGATGTTGGTGATTGATATTTGATAACATTGATATTTGATGGAGAAGAGCAAACACAGTCTTATATCAATTGGCCAAAATTAGACAAAGTAGTCCTCAATCATGAGTTGAAAGTATGGAATATGAAAATTAGTTGTAAGTATGGTATGGATCGCTTTTGTTATAGCAGAGACACTGATGTGTGATTCTACGAAAGGTCTAGGCTTTTAACTTGATTACCAAGTGAAATAAATATGAGATACCTGTACTTGGATCTAATTTTGTTTGGTACTTATGTGAATATTACTAGTATATTTGGCAGTACAAGCTAACTAAATATATAAATACTTTTGCACTTGATTCAATACTTGGTTTGACTTTGTGGAGTCAAAGTAGCATCATCAACCTCACAATCTTTAATCTCTCTTCATGTGTATCGTTTTTGTATAATTCTTCTGAATAATGACCAATTTGAAGAAGAAACGAATCAACTTCTTAAACTGTCATCTTAACTCCAGTATATCGACCTGGTACAACCTAGCTTGACGAAAGACTACTTATAAGAAGAAATGTCATCAACCTAACAAGACTAAAAAGTAAAACAAATAAAAAATAACAAAAATAAAAAATAAAGTAAAATAAAATAAACAAGACTCTGAGATATCATAAGAATAGATTAATCAACACAATGGACTCAAGATATATGAGTTCGCAGTTAGAAGAAAGAAAGTTCCAAACGCATGTGGAATTTAGGCTAATGGATTTCACTCTATATTACCCCAAGAGTATAAGACTGCAGTTTTCGCAGATCTGAGAAAATATATGCTGGCCTACCTGCGGGCATCCATGCATTGTTTGCAGCTTATCCCGAGTCAATCATCCAGTTGAATGACTGGGTGTTATTTGATTAAGAAGAAAATAATTCTAGATTTCAGGTTCAAACTCTGGGGCTGGACATTTAGACTAATTTCCTTCAGTCGCAATGTAATAGCCGAGATGATTTCTTGAATGAATCCGAGAGAGTTTTCCCTTCCATCTTCCTTGGATAGAGTTTACGTTAAGATGCGAAGATTTGTAGTTTTAAGTTGCTGAAGTTTCAGTAAAGTTTCCAATCTAGATGTTGAACATGCAGTCCTATCAGGTGAATGACACAAAGTGAAAACTTTAATATTAGACAACACAATTACTTCGCCAAACCTTTACTATTTCTTTCTATCACACATTAAGGAAATTACTTGATCTTGGCGTAAAAACGTTCTTATGGCAACAAATCATTCTTCATCATGAGGCCTAATTCAACACAATAGAGTGCTCTCGGGACCTGGGTTGCTCGATATACCCTGTAGTCGTATTTTATTCTTTCGTTTCTTAGTTTTCTAAAACGGGGAAATAGTTTAATGTTCCGCCTGGAAAGTTTCTTATTTTTTTGATGAATATTTTGTTGGTTCTTTCGGTTATCTAACTTGTATTTCTATTCAAGGTATATTTTAAGATAAATACAATATTTGGATAAATTGTGTTCAGGCTTATAGATGGCAGAAATATTACTGTAGTAGTATAATTCCTCTTCAGTCACCGATTTGTGTGATTGATTTTGTTGCTGTTTATTACTTCATAATTCTTGTATTACACAGAAACTTCCTCATATTAGAAGAGAAATATCGCAAAGCACTAGTATATAAATATGCTCTGTAGATTATCTATAATTTGCATTATCCGCGCCTGTTCCGTCTGTTATTATACTCAATTTGTAGTATGTTGGTGCAGATTCTATGCAGTATTTAAAGAAGAGGTAGTTACAAACTTTGGAATCCTGACATAGAAACAAGAGAAAGAAACATTTATACAAACGTGGGTCGCATTCCGTTTCGTTTTCGAAATACAGAGTTTGCTACTTTGGAGTTCAAAATCCACTTCTTGCAATGGTAAATGCAATGAAAATTTCACCATAAACTTTAAACAATGCACTGAACTAAAATTTAATTTTCGAAAAGTGATTTATTTCAATACAATGGATATTAGTAGAGAGTTATGTCATCGGATGGGCATATATACCAACCTGGTATATTGTTTATTTTTTTCTCAAGTGACACTATGTCAGTTTATGAATATGTGGTATCTCCTAGTGATTATAAACATTACATGTGAAGCATAGACCACAATATTGCAACACACATTGTCATTATAACACTTAAAAGTATACAAATGAAGAAAGTTAAACAAATAAATGAAGAGCAGGTGCGTACATGAGAGTTACAAGTTTGAATATCTGGTCAGATCTAGAACTCCACGGCTTTTTTGAACGTTCAATAAATATGATATCTCAGTGTAATCGAATATTTACTTTCAGCGCCAATGATTGTTAAGGAAGATAAATATTGTCTTTCTTGACTTAACCTACGTACCGTTTGTCTACTGTTGTTGTATCTACTACCAGTATTTCAACTTAAATACTTGTGGTTTGTCACTTTGTTGAAATAAATTATCATACCATTGATAGATTTATTGGCGTATCTATTTTTTTTAAATATTTCGGTATACCCCTATCTTCCGGTGTTAGACAACACCAAAATATTATCTATTAATTTGATAGCCTTAGTAGATAACATGTATATAGGTAGTATTTATGACATGACTAGTTACGACGATATTTGTAAAATCATTTTCGAATATGGGAAGGAGGCAAGAATCTCCACACAAGTGGTTTTCATTCTGAACCAATAATTTTATCACCCAACTTTAGTAATTATGTTCAAACCCTTTCAAAATGAAATTAGCTAAACCTTGTAATATGTAAAATGTGTATTGTAATATAACTTAGTAGCTTTTCAAAGTTAATCAAAGAAGAAACGAAAAGAAAGTGAAAGTACTTACAACATCTCCACTGCATCGTTGGTTCCTCCTCCTTAGCTCTAGAAGGTGATGATCTCCTCTGTCGTGGTTTCTAGAAGAAGATAAAAGTTACGAAACATTGATTAAAATCAAGAGAAAGAAAGAAATAGAAGAATTTAAAAATAACTACAAATATTGGAATTTCGAAAAATCTCAACTTCTAAGCTTGGCACTTATGGGTTTCATAACAGCAAAAGTACATTTTTAACTTAACTTTTTAACTTACCCACAAGAGAAGAAAGCGGAAAATAATTGTATGTACTCCAACTTTTCTTATGAATAAAAGAAAGACAATAATAATAATAATAATAATAATAATCTTTCCACACGAAACCCCTGAGATGGTTTGAAAAGAATGACCAGTCAACTGTGTCAATAAACAAAGCAGACATGGAACTTGATGAGACTATTCATATGAGATTACTGTAAACCGAATGGAAACTCATACACCATATCAGTCGGCATGAATAAACAAATTAGACGCTAACTGACACAGACTGCTGATAACAGAAGAACTGTAGGTGCGTAAACCATAGTGGTGATAGCGTCAATAACAATTATCGTAGATAAATTGTGAGCTGGAAGTTAACTGGTTGACAAGTTACGCCCTAATGGCCATTCTCCACTTAAATTCCCATTAAATGTCACACTGAGTTATCCCAAACGTTTTTATGCTATCAGGCTAACTTTGCCTAGGTCGCCCTATTAATTTCCATGGTTTAATCTCCAAATTAGTATATTTTCTAAACTTAGAATCTTCTGTATAAATTATCGCATACTATGACGAAATGTCTCTTCGCCTGTTTTAAGAACGAACTCATGTTCTTCCTCCTCTTAATTTAAGGATTGCATTTAACATATAAGCAATATTATAGTGATTACAAATAATTTGAGAATTCTTCCCCAGTTACATACTGAAAAGGAAGAAAATTATATTTTAGCAAATCATAGTAAACCCTTCATTATCTTAACTTGAAGCCCGTTCTTATTATTAATAATCTGTACTGGATTACAAGTATTTATCTGTTCGTAGAAGAAGGAAAAAGAAGAAAAAGCTCCTGACCTTTCAAAGGAATGTACTGGTCCGTCATTTATCTGGTGTCTGGGTAAAACCAGGTTAAACCTCAGTGAGTATGGTGGATATGATCAGGATTTCAAGCATGTCTTCTTAGTGGTAATCAGTAAACAGCGATCTTTATCAGTAAACCATGGCGCAGGGTTTAGCGGAAAATTCCAAACAGAGAACGACCAAATAAGTCGCGTAATATTTTTTTTCATTTCATTATACCTAGCATGATGCAGAAATTCGTAAGTTGTAGAATAAAAATTGAACGTTAGTTGTATTGTGTCAAACAAGGAATCGAAAAGTCGAAGTTGAATTGTATTTATGTTATTTCTGCCATATTGGACTCAGGCTCGGATAAAAAAAGGAAGGAAATATGGGAGAGAAGTCTGCCAGGGCCTAATCTGAAGGTACAATCTCGAAAGGAGCCTGGCGTGATTGAGAAAAAACCTTGCGAAAATCTCATTCAGGATGGCCAGTCTTTGAACGCGAATCCAAGGCTTTTCAGAAGCGAAGGCAACGTTCTATCAACTAAACCACGGCTGTTCAATTCGTAAAAGTTACGTTTGATAGAAAAACAGATTTGTTGGAAGCTATGGAGCGCCGTTAACATTTGAAATAAATATCGCCACACACAAAAAACACACCATCTTCTCCAAGAAGAAGATGAGAACGTTGAGGTAAAGTATAATCACTTGAATGGTTTTATTGCTTGATATCCACATGTAGTTACATTTACGTCTACAATATTCAAGATCTCTATATTGCAATAATTGTAATTATTTACTTACTGCTTGGTCACGTTGTGTCCTCCCTACAGTCTGCTGCATGTCGTTGAGGAGGTCATCACCCCCAGACAGCTCCTCGTCGAGCGTTTGGCAACCTAAAAGAAAGTAGCAGTGACGTGAAAATATTAGGACAAAAATGTAATTTTGTGATTCAAATTTGAATAAAATAATTTAAAAGAAACCTAAATGACTTCTAAGAACTTTCGATCTTTCCCTCACTAATCAAATTTCTATTTAAGCAATATTTATATCGCCTTTAAAGCAACTGAAAGTTTCATAACTTGTTTTCTCAGGTAAGTGATCTAATCTTACCATCAGATGTGAACGAACAATCATTTGAGAGCATCAAGCAAACATTAATGGAACATTTTCACACCAAATCAAATGTAATAGTAGAGCGTTTCCGCTTTCACTCATTACGTCAAACAAAAATTCAAACGTAGTAGTACAGCCAAAACGACAAGAAGTGAAATGTGAATTTGGCTGGGTTCTCAACAGCATTATGAAGGATCAAATTGTGATGGGAATTCACCGGGACGGCACCAGGCGACGTTTGCTATCCAATCCTAAACTGACTTTGAATAAAGCATTGGGAATGTTAACAGTAGAAGAGCAAGTAGATAGCGATGCCTCTTGCTTCATATCCATGAGACAACATTGGTCAAGCTTCATGAAGATAAACAGACAATTTCAAAAATCAAATACATACGTTAAAACTGAAAACAAAGAACTCAAATGTTTGTAAGGCAAAACCAAGTAAACAGATTCCTCAGATGTCAGAACAATTAGCTACAGAGAATACACCAGAAGATTTACTTCGAATATCCAGTTTGTTACATTTTGATACTATTAACGTGTTTCAAATGCAGAAGTCTCCATTGTATTCTCAGAACGAATCCAGTGACGTAACTTTAAAATGTGGTACAGAAGAAGTTTTGTCCTTTTCACAATTACAACAGTGAAACGCTTGTCATTCTTTATATCAGGAGAAAAATTAAGTTCGCTTTTGGGATAATAAAGAGATAGACGCGATGGGCTCGGTTAACGAATTTTCAATGGAAAAATACTATGGTGTCTTTGCTCTTTTTTCATAACGTGGATGGAATTGCCTTATACTATTTCGGGAAGAGATGGATTGGCAAAGTTAAATCCGAGTTGGCTATTTCCATTTGAATCTAAAATCAAGAAGAATTCGAGACAAACAAATGGAAACATTACAAATATTTATTGGAATTTAGGGCTCGAGACAGATCAATTATTATTACAGGTCACCTCAGCAATTTCACAACTTCAAAAAAACATTTCTAATTTAAATGATGTAGTTACTTCCAGAATGCTTAACAGAGAGATGATTCAACACACTTTGAAGGCCATGTGCTCTGAATGGGAGAGAGTAAACAGCAGATCACAAGATACAATAAAAATGAAGCAGAACGCCAGAGAGACACGACTAAAAAGCTGCTAGCGATATGAGTTCTAAAACTAAAGCATCTCCCGACAACACTGATACCTACTTATCTGAGGAATATCAAGGTTCAATGGAAGAAGGATATATGAGGATGCAGAAGCAGAAGGTGCTAATAAAAATAGCCAAAAGAACCTGGACCTGCTACCCAATAGGACCAATTGTAAAACGGAAACAGAAAACAAAGATAAGAAAAATGGATTACCTGTTGCTGATATAGACATGGAAGAATGTTTAGATGCAAAGGGATTAGTGCACAAACTACTTCCACTTTTTTTTTCAAAAGAAACGTGGTAATGTACAACATTTCATCCTCACTGGTCAACTGAAACCAGCCTTAGAGTTAGCTAATGCTCTATAAACAAGGCGTGATACTACATAGTGAGGTTTAATATTCGATAAAGACTATTTAATGACACTTTATAACAAGGGAAGTAATTGGAAGATTGAAACTTAGGTATACGATATACTAAAGACAATTTTTATTGTTCAATTTTCAATTCTCATTTGTTAATGGGATGACTAATGTCTATTTGATTCCTTAATTTCATTTCAGATTTATCTTAGTTTTGATATGGAAGATCAAACGACATCACTTACAATTTGTTATTTGATTTTTGTATTCTTTTTACGCAAACAGATTATATCATCCTATTAGGTGGAATTCTCACAAGGGAAATGACCTGAGTGTGGTTCAGTTAATTTAATCCTACTTTTGTTGATTAGTATAAGAGTGATAATTCTCTATTTTTTATATCTCCTCTAGTATGTTGGCTCTTCTTTTATTATCTATAGAGGAGGTGAGTGATGTATACAGGTATTTTAGTGACAGTAAGTTAGAATAGTTTTTGTGAACCTGGCTCACTTTATTGACAGTGCTTTGTTTAGGTAAAACAGTCGGACATGTTTGTGAATATTTAAGTAATGAAAAATTACTTTTTCTTTTTAAAATATCAGCGGTTACAATGAGTAAGAATATATAAGATGTCTGAAAAAGGAAAGTAAATAAAAGATAATGTGCAGACTTCAACGAGAAGAAGTTTTAATGTAATTTTCTGGAAATTGAGGACGATTTGCCCTGAGAATTAATGAATACGTCAGGGAATCTACTTCAAGATGTTATGTGAGTAATTGACGATATCCAGGTGAAATAAAGTTCTGAATATATGATTAAAGATGTATTATCAATTACGGTTAATCTAAAGGAACTGCTTGAATATTTACTAAGTTATCGGATGGAGTTTAGATACTACACTGATATAACCTATGTTAAAAGTTAAAATACAAGTTAAGTTGGATTACGATTGCGACTATTTCTGGAGTTCATACTTTCTAACAGTATACCTTATACATTCTATCTTTTTTATTGAGTGATCACAATTATATCAGTCAATAACAACATTGCCAATTGGATAAGGTAGAGTTCCTAGAGACCATGTAATCAAAGAAAAAACAGGGAAAACTGCAGTCAGTATGACCTACCACGTGATTCAATCCAATGACATCTCGATTACGAAGACATTGAGTTGAGGCCAAGTCTGATTTTGATCAATGCGAGTAAGCAAAATGAGAGTTGTTCTCAACTTAGCGCTGACTAGAAGTTTAGCGATCGATTGTAGAACTGACCATTAGACGTCCTGCACTAGGGTTACCATATTTTCTTCAAGAATAAACGGAAAATTTTAATAGAAATCAGGAAATTTAAGGAAAACTTGAAATTCCAAGTAAATTTTGATACAGCACATTAACATGTGATTGTACAGATATACAATAATATTATTTATATTATTGTATAATATAAGCACATTACATCTAAGCACATTACATCATTAGTTTAAAAAAAATGAAGGACTCGGTGTGCCGTTAGTTACTGTTGTTGTGTTACCTTATACTTATCTTCAGATTTTTCATTCTTAACAATTTATTACAATTATTTATATTATATTATAAAAAAGAAATCTCTTTGGATGACAAAGAGAAAGTTTACAACAATATTTAAGCTACAGATGACGTCAGAACCGGACTTCGGTGGTGTCGTAGTAAATGTTGAATCTTCCCGCTAGTATTGTGTTAGTTTGTTTGTCGTGCGATAGATAGCAGCAACAAGATAGCAGCAATACAAAATTGCGTCAGACATATAGGTATGTATGAAACAGAGATTTTTTTATTGATTTTCCCACTACTGAACAAATGGGATCAATTGACATCCGTAGACGCTTGGTAAAGGTATGTGGAAACGAATTACTGAATGTGGACACAGTGAGCCTGTGGTTGGTGCGTTTCAACAGTGATGAAAATGGTTTTCACTACAAAACACAGTCCTGGGCGTTGCTTTTCAACTGTCCATGCTCAGCTGTCACCCCAGGGCGCATTTTATAATGAAAAACAATTCTCGCTACTACTGAAACGCACTAACAGGTATCACTGTATCGTCCCCATATACCTTTAGCAAGCGTCTACGAGTGTTAATTGATTACATTTGTTCGGCAGTGGGAAATTTAATAAGATACCTCTGTTTCGAACGTATCTCTATGTCAGACGCCATTTTGATAGACTGCCTTGTGATATATTGGTCGCAAATAATTTCAAGCAATATAATAAATAAAAAAGTACTTTTGTAAATACGACGAAACAACTAACCATTAAACTGTCGATTAACAAGTAGGATTGATAGACGTTACGAAATTGTATGCAAAATTTAATTTATTTGAGTATAGAACTCCCAGTAAAGTTTTGATTACACATAACTGCATATGTCGTATTACAACTCTTTTCTTCTGCAATTGAATGTAATAGCATATCGTATACATTGAACTATGAATGTTTGTTTGATTTCTCATCCATCTTAACGTGACAGTAAGTCGTAAATGCGAGGATGCATTTCATTGCACCCAGACACTCGGACATCCATGATAGAAGTAAAGGTCAATCAAGTAATTATTGATTGGATACAATATTTGAAACAATTCAGAATCTATAGAATGTTCGAAACTACTTCTAAAAACAAATGGTAAACGTAACTATCCACTAACAAATATTGCCAAGACATGTACTTAAAAGATTCAGCAATACTCTATTAAAACCACAACACCTTGCTCCTGATATTTATTGCACGACAACGCACAAGAGAAGTTCCTTGCTCGGACGCAACATTTTCATTAAGGCTTTAATCTTTATTCTGACTCTGCGATTGGTTTTCTGTTCATAGCAATTCAAGAAATAATTGTTTAGTCTGGAGAAAATGAACAAAGCTAGACAGAACAGCCTATCCAGTTTCGAAGATGTGACCTGTTTATTTCAATGCAATCATCCTAAAATTAAGCAAACATTTTCGCAGGTTTCATAGATTAAGGCAACAAAGTAAAATATTTATTTTGAAGTAGTGGGTATGACATGACAGTCTTGGAGCAATTTCCTTGTGCTTTACGCCCTTCAATTTGTTTCGATCTTTTTGTGCATTTAGGTATCGGAACTTTTTAAAAATAAAAAACAAAACACTCTTTCCTGTTTTTCCTTATCTCTTTCGAATCTGCTTAAGAAGCTGAGTCTAACTTACCCTCACTGCGAAGCGCTGAATAACATCTCAAGAAAGGTGGCGGATTCCAATCCACATAGAAGAAAAGGGCTTCGTAGAAAGTAGAGCAGAATGAAGAATCCGATGACGTTGAAGTCTATCCTTACTCTGATGCAGGGTTGTCAGGTAGATCGGGAAATCTGCGTCCTCTTCGTGTTAGATTCTTCTTATTTGGAGCATTACAAACAAATTACGGCTAATAGTAAAAAAAGAAAAAAAACACCGGGCCGTCGAAATCGCAGGTATCTGTAAATAAAGAAAACAAAATCCCATTTAGAATTTCAACATATTTTGTGCATCTAAATTATTAGTACTATATTTTAAGATAAACAAATTTACATCCTATCGTACCCTATGAAATGCAAGGTATGTCAAAGAAGTAATAAGATTTTATTTCCTGCATTTACCTGATATGAACCTTAAGTTACCTCATTGCAAATAATATTTGCTAGTGCATCTACCATTCTCAGCATGATTTCAATTTCTGATACCAATGTTGGAAGTTGTTTTCAGCCAGGCTATTGTAGTGTGTTACGGCTTCTTCGATAATTTTATTGTCCCAAAAACATAATTCCACAGATGCTGTTAAATCTGAGGGAAAATATGAAAATGGTGTGGCAGGAAATCAGCATTATAGGGAGTAGAATTAAAGACTTTCTAATGGACTGAGCAGTCCTTTCTTCATGCCTAGCAGATCAGGAAAATGCGATTAGCAGATTCCCTACTTATTCCGAGCTCTATCACAATCATTCTGACAGTTAGTCGTCTATCCTTTGCTACTACAGACTGCACCTTCACAACAATGTTTTTTACCTAACAATGTTGACTTCCGTTCAGAGCTATTCAGTTTAACGCAAAATTTGACGACGTAACTTTGTTTGATATTCCTGTGTATTCTTATCATGACGCAGGATACTTAACACAAGTTTGATTAAAGATGGATACCACCACGCACAATGCACTAAACAGACAGAACTGGTTCTCGTTGGATACACAAGTCCATACACGCTGCGGACTAGCAAACCAATGCTGCTAGATGCAGCGCAAGAATTATATTCTCATTACATCTGAAACCGACTGTGTAATGGAGAAAGAAAAGTTGACTGATACTTTCTTCTCAGTTAATAAAGCCTTGGCCTCGTATTCAGAAGGTAATGGATTCAAATCCAGCAACTGGCGATCACGACTGACAGTTTTCAAGGATTTTCCTAATTCACAGCAAGGTAATGCTAGGATGTTACATTGCTATCTTGAAACTAGTCCTTGGCCGATTTTCTTGTCATATTTTCCCTCCTACAGAACCATGGTCTAAATTAACATGCGTCAAGGTCACACATACAATTCAATTCAAATTCCAGCAACCGTTTTATCTTCTTGACTAAATTAGGATCAACACATGGCATTGACTAAGCGTGGAAGTACAGCTCTAATTCAGGTATTAGGACAGTGATGCCACTTTAGTTTCTTTGGAACTAGATACAGTCACTTTTACTGTTACTTCAGTTATAAATATTTAAAATTGCTACATGTATAATTTCTAGTCGTCGTAATAACCTACATTTATTTTTAGCTACTCCAATAATTTGCTTTTCCTATTTTCCTCCTTTAACTAAAGTCTTCAATGATAAAAACGTAAGAATGTAGAGAAAATGCACGCATGGAAACCTCTCTTTGAATCTTTTGTACCTTTCGAGAGCTTCATACTCTTGTGTTCGGAACAGAAGTAAATGAATGCGAAGAGTGCGTAAAATCTGTACTGTTTGAAATATTCAAACTTGCGTCTTCGTATATGTGTTGCCGCGTTAAGATATTTATCATTCAGCAAATACTTTCGTCAGGACACCTCAAAATGTATTATTCTTAACAAGGTGCGTACTCTCTGTAGCATTCATCTAGATATGTTTTAACTTCCCTTCTATGTATCAGTCCCTGGCGATGGGAATTATCAGATATAATCAACTTGAAGGAAGCTAATATGACAAAGGTTGGTAACACAGAATTTACGTTGAAGGTCTCTTCACGTTCGGTGTGTAACAATATCAAATCTCCTTTTTTGGGTCAACCTTTCTTCACACTGCAAACCCCAATTTACGCTTTATAGATGTCATTGACGCTGTCTCAGTTTTAATAATGACAATGATATAAACATTTCGGGTATTTATCGAAATTTATAGCTACTGTTGTTTGCGGAAAATGTATGGATCAAGGACTTAATGGGTGTCATTGTCCGCTGTGTAATACTGTGTTATACAGTAATGCTCTATGATAGTGTGTAGCTGCAAATTGTAAGTACTGCGTAGCTCGTAATATAACTGTGTCTCAGGATTCTTTTAACAGCTCTACATTTAAGTTGAGACTTCAATATTTTCAAAGTTGCTGTTCTGAATGAAAAAAGTACCTGAACTTCAATGATTGGATTGAACTAATCGAAAGAATTGTTTGGGCTTAAGCATCAATCAGCTTTTAAAATCTTTGAGGAGGCAAAATAACACTAAAAATCGCATTTTGTGTCCTATTTGTTCTTAAGGATACGTTAAAGGTAAAATGAAACATGAAGAAAGCTACGTAACGAAATGAGGATGTCCCGTTAAACTGAACACACCTGAGAAGAGAACAGTGAGACTAAGTGGGTAAATTGAAAGTAGCGTTTTCATTTCTAAAAAAAAAAGCGTACTAATTACGTAAATTACTTGGACGTAATCGAGGATTCCTATTTGTGTTTCAGTGATATATTGTATCACGTACAAAAAAGAAATCATGTTTTATTTAAATTACTGCTTTATTTAAAGAATTTTTCCTTCATTTAAAGCATATTTCTTTGACATTTCTGTTAATATGAGGATCTCACCCTGTAGATAATATAGGAGGGATTATATTATTATTTGTGCTCAAACTAGATTGGCTGTTTTGAAGTCGCTAACATATTCTTCAATGTTTTTTCACAGATTTTGTTTCGTCACACTTATGTATTGGCTACTAGGGATCATAAAAGTGCAAGTCACCAACTGTGAAAATGATGGGTTACAGAAGACAATGTGTCTAACTGCACATATTTTGACATTTTCATTTAGAAGCGACTAAAGTTAAAAAATAATACTCTAATTGTGCACGTTATTTCGATTCAAAATTAACGTCTGTTTCAGAATGTCCTCGAGAAAAACATATATCTGTAATTACTACACTTAACATACATCACTATGATTCCCAGCATTCCATTCTCAGCATTCACGTAGCCTCAAGAAGGATTACATGCACATCTCCACTAACGGAATATAGATATATACAACCTAAAGAGACTTAAGAAATTATTACAAATGTCATACAAGTTAGATAAACTTTAGGTTATTTCCTATCAGCAAAACACTTTGAAGAATTTGGATTTTAAATTTAATTTTTAAGGCCTGTAGGCAACTGTGGCTCTGGCCGCATAGATGATGATGAATTGGTGCAATGAAGAAAGTGCGAGGAAACGGGAGAACCTCGATAAAACCCATGCACACGGTATTTGTCCACCACAAAGATCACGTGGCATAATCAGGGATCGAACCGATGACCTCTAGCACCAGAGGGTGAGTGAGCAACACTCAGAAGAGAACCAAACAGAACTGTCAAAATGATTTAGCAATGTATGTAACACGTAAGATCTCAACGAAAATCTATTCGTTTCAAAACTTTCCCAACGCCAACATTGGCTATATTTCTTCTTGGTTCAGAGCTGGTGTTATTGCACATTAGAATAGAACAACAACAATAATTAATAATAATATAATAATAAGCTACGTAATGGTTTTATTGTAGACAAAACCAAAGCGCCCTCGTATAATTCAAATTATAACGTATCCAAAAGAAAGAATCAAAGTCGTAGGGACAAATGGAATCTAAGTGAATGCTGCCAGTTTCAGAGTTAAAGTCATTGAATTGCCCATTGGTGTCCATGACTATTCCAACAGTCTATGGCTTATCTGTGTCGAACCTGTGGCTACTGAAATCTCGTAGAAACACAAATGGAGAATACTAAACGATTGACAAGGACCTGCCAATTTAGAGTCACATTCATAGCTTTCCTTACCATTGCAGACCATGACGAATCCAACGGTGTATATATTATCTCTGTCGCACTTGTAATTACTGAGATCTAGGAGGGACATAAATGGATAATATTAAGCGATT
>JAGDQP010021621.1:6060-31517 GCA_022664845.1 Lepisma saccharinum | reverse complement strand
GTATTTATATCTACCTTTCGTAGACAGGGCTTAGGAAGTACAGGTGACGGAAAGCCCATGCATCTAGTCGCTTCGTTTAAAAAATTGGAACTGAACTAACATGGCGTGGGAGAGCAGTTCTCCCAGCAAACGGAGAAGAAGGCTGATTCACACCAATCAGCAAAAAACAAGTCACGAAGCATTGACTAGGGCCAATCAAAAACAAGCGTTAGATCCAAGTCATTGCTGCGTGACTAACGAAAACCTGGATGGATAACGATTAAAAATCCAAAGCAAAATCCAAGCGGAACACGCTCAAAGAGTCTAAAACCAACCAAAGAGAATGAGCTAAAGAGAACACACTGAAAGAAAACAAAACGGAGACTAAAAAAATAAAAGGGGAGAAAATAAATATAAAAATGGAACAGCAACTAGGCTGTTACAACTTGTGCTGTGTGGGTTCATATGCTCCTGCAACAAATAATGTGATTTGAGCAACATAATGTACGGTGTTTTCAGGACAATATTATTCAGCTTGTACCGAATTCACAGTAGCTCTAACTTGCGGTGAGTTTAATGCTTTATGTAAATAAAAGATGTATTAATTAAGCTAACCGTTTACCCTGGTTAAATTTGCAAAGTGCCTAGCCTTGGGTTAACAATCGGAAAGATTTTGGGGACGATCCCAGTGGCCCTATCCTGAGCGAGGCTTTTCCTGTAAAACCAAGTAAATGCCGTAATGGTTACTTCAAACTAGGCTCTGGCCAACTACCTTCCCATCTCCTCTCTCCCATCCTACCTCAGCCTGCGAAGGAGATGCCTAAAGGACACAAGTAAAATTCAATAAAAATTCGCTCGGGTCAAATGATTCTGTTATGGTGCTTCGCCCGCTTAGTCACTAGTTTGCTTGTAAATAATACTAAATATAAGTAAGTTTATATCAAATGTTCCAATACAAGAACAATAGTTTTATTTTCTGATTTTTGAATCGATTAAATTTTGGAAATTTTACTTTATTACGCTATGAGGTACAAGAAATACTAAAATTTTGATTTGTGATCGCCACTAATATTTTCGCTACAGAAATTGATATATTTCAGAATGACACTTTCTGTTCACATCTCAAGTGACAACTGGCCATAAAACATAAACCAGAGATGTAAGAAAGCTAACTTTTGTTCTATTCATACGCATATCTGGATCCGTTTCAATATTGATTAAAATCTGAAAAAAGGGGAATTTCTTGATAAAAATAGAAGGGATTGTTTTTTAAAAAACTTTTCTTCATGCATTTATTTATAGGAATTTCCAAGTTGGGACCCTAATAATAACATCTTAATGTTCAATTTGGAAACCAAATGCTTTCGTTCATATTATTGACTCTAGTAGTAATAAAGACGACATTAATAACGAAATTGATGTAAGTAAGATGTGGAAGGCAATTAGTGGTACAGTGAAGAGCGCAGCGAAGGATTTCTCAGGTGAGAAGAAAGAGCAGAAAAGCAAGCCTTGGTTCGATAAAGAAACATGAGATTCTAAAGCTTCATGAAAAACGAAAAAAATCAAGGCAACGATGGCTAAGTAATAAAAGCGAAGCAAATACCAACCACTACAGTAACGCGAAATGTAATGCCACACGGGGCTCAGAAGCAAAAAGCGAGAATATCTGACGCAGAGGATTCATGAAACGGAGGAAAACGGCAAGACATATAACAAATGAGATCCGTACAGAGGGGCAAACTTGTTAAGGAAAGGTTACCAGCCTAGATTAGGGATGATTTGAAATGAACGCGGAGATATTCGAGGGGATCCGAGTAAAATTGTCGATATGTGGAAAAGTTATTTCGATTAACTTCTTATTGTACACAACGTGGAACAAACAGAGGAATTTGAAATCCATACCGCAGAACCGTGGATTCCCGAACCTAGTGAGATCGAGATCGAAATCTCGGCAAAAAAACTGACAAATTTCAAATAACCAGGAGTAGACAATATTCCAGCCGAATTAATTAAAGCAGGAGGAACGGCACTAATCAAGGAACTGCATAATTTGATAACTGCTATATGGAGAAAAGAGGAGCTTCCAAAGGAATGGAAAACCTCAATAATAGTTCTGGTATATAAAAAAGGCGATAAATCGGACTCTAATAATTACCGCGGAATCTCATTACTCACAATATATTACAAATTACTGAGTAATATCCTGCTAACTCGCCTAAGTGTGTATGTAGATGAAATAATTGGAGATCACCAATGTGGATTTAAAAGAAATAGATCCACGTTGGACCAGACTTTTGCCTTGAGACAAATATTAGAGAAGGTATAGGGATACAATGTGACTTATCACCAGTTATTTATTGAGTTTAAGATAGCATATGACTCTACCAAAAGGAAAAATCTTTAAAATATCCTGGTACAATTTGGAATTCCGAAAAACAAAATTTTTCAACTAGTAAGGATGTATCTCAGCGACCCCGTAAGCAGAATACAGGTAATACGTCAGATAGTTTCGACGTCCGTAACGGTGCGTTAGAATATGCGATTCAGAAAATGAAAAATGACAAAAAGCGACTAACATTGAATTGTTTGAATCAACTGTTCGTATAACCGGATCACGTAGATTTTAGGGGAGGATATGGATGGATCACAAAATGACACCGATGTCTTAGTAGAAGCGTGTGATGAGATAGGCTTACAAGTAAACATAGAGAAAACAAAACATGATAACTAGACGAAACACTGCGAATGAAAGAAACAGATACACAACAATTAAGAAACAGAGCAAAGAGAAAGTAAACAAATTTAAATACTTGGGAGTATATGTAGCAAGCAAAAATGGGTCACAGAAGAAACAAAAGTCGCTTAGCATCGAGAAACGCATGTTTCTACTCAGTCCAGAAATTCCTAACCTCGCAATTAATATAAAGAAAGTTGAAATTGAAAATATACAGAACGATTATTATGCCGGTAATATTTTACGGTTGCGAAAGTTGGAATACGACCCTAGCAGACGAACATAAATTACGAGTGCTTAAAAATAAGCTATCGGAAAAGATATATGAGCGAAACGGGACGAGATTACTGAGGGAATGGAGGAGACTGTATAATGACCATCCTCACGCACTTTATGACTCACCCCGTGTGGTAAGAATAATGAAATCGCAACGACTAAGGTTGGCAGGCCATGTAGCTCGGATGGGAGGAAAATGGAGATTATATTCCATCGTGGTTGGTAAACCGAAGGGGGAGAGTCCTTTGGGAAGACCATGACGAGATTTGAAGGATAATATTAGAAGGAATATTCCAGAGGTAAGTGTTTGTGATGACAACTAGCTTGATCGTGCTTAGGATAGAATCCTATGGAAAACATTTGTTACTACGGCGATGAACTTCTAAATTCCGTAAGCCATAGAGTAATTAAGTAAGTAATTTCTCCATAGTAGTTTCCTTGTTGAAAGCACAGGACTTTAAAATTAATTCCATTGGTCTAAGCAAGAACTAAATTTAAAACTACAAATCACTAAAAGGTTGTTTGCTGAAAAAAAAAATAATATAACGGGTACCAATAGTAGAAACGAAGAAGAGATTAGAATCACAAAAAAGAAATCTGTACCTTTACCGCTATTAACACAGGTATTGGCTGACTGTTTCCTAACGTACTCTTCTCAACTTGAACAATGGAAAAATCTAGAATGAAAATCGCAAATGAACATCGCTCTTTGAAAACCATTTATATAATTTCTTGTAAAGTGGTTTACAGTGGAGTCCAACGGGGTAAAAAATCGTTGTAGAAAACGGGGATAGAAAATTAATTATGTTTTATGATAATTCAGATAGCTGTTGAGATAAAGGTGATTTCCTTTATATATGTTAGATACGACAGGGCAAAACGTTTATCTAATTCCTCGCTCTATGTTGAAGAAGATCGTGACAGAACTAAAAATGTAGCTAATTACTACAGATGGCAAAACACAATAAGTGTGAAAGAAATATTTCAAGAAGCGTACAAAATATTTACGAAAGTAAACTCAATCGTGTAAAAGAAAGTACAGAAAAATAATTTGAAGAATTCAAAGTTCACATTTTAAAACAGAAGCCGATAGATGTGCAGGTAGTTATTTTGTTATTCTATGGAATGGAATGTCTTTGCAACATTGACAACTTCGAACTTTTCAGTTCAATTCATTAGTTGACGAATGGTGGATATTATCATCGCTTTAAATTTGTGCTTCTTGTGTAGTTTACCTGGAAAACAATTGAATCAGTCATCGATAAAAGAGGGATATGTGCTTTGAATTTTTATTAGCACATATTCCCTTGTTAACAATGATCGGTTAAATTCTAATACGTGTTGAAATTGTCTTGAGAAATTACGGTGTACAATATCGAATTTTAGAAATTTACAAAGAGGATATAGGGGGTCTATTTCTAAGAGTTACATCCACATGTATGAGACTTGACAAATGTCTTGAGAACTAACTATACACATAACATTGATTACAGTGTGTTGTAGTTTCTTACCGTTACACGAAAGCTAAACATATATGGCGAGTTATGTTCTTAGTTATGATCTTCGTGTCATTTTGTCGTACAGGATTAGATATATGCCAAACTAACTTAAACATTGGGTTTCCTGTAATATTCCAGCACAGTTTGCTATATCATATGACACACTTACCACTTAAAAATTTTAAAGCATAGTCAAGAAGGCCGCTTTGAATATGGCGGCCATTGTCGTCGTACCATCCAACATGTATCATCTCCTGTCCAGCATTCAGTAATAGCCATCTGCTTTCAATAAATGTAGCATTTTATAAAAGAAAATGTGTTTTCCGTACACTCTGTGTTCGATTTTGTTACTCTCTATATTCCATTTTTCTCGGGGCTCCAGTCTTTATTTTTTGACGACGGCAACTATAATTTTGGCTGTGAAGGTTATCATAGACACTGCACCTACATACGAATTTTAATCAAAATCGGGCTCTGGCCCCTGGCGACTGTTCCTTGTCAGCTTGAAACACTTGTAACGTAGTTGAAGAAATGAAACTAACTTAACCTATTCTAACGTAAGAGTGTTACTTGTATTTGCATGTGTGCATCTACTGTAATAACGTATAATTTGGAAGCCATATAGTATAAGATTGCTTCTTGCTAATCTCGTCTAATAACAATTAAATTTACTATTAAAAATGTATATCAAAATGGAAGTTCATGAGATTATTAATCATATCGAAAAAAAAGGATAAATATCTTTCTGTAGAATAGTTTACTATTCAAATATTTGAACTGCTGATAAAGGCATGTTGTATCTGTTTAAGCATCATAAGGAACAAATTTCTGAAGGACAGGATTTGAATAGCCATCCAATACATGTTTTATTAAAGAGGAAAGAGCCTACGTCTCAACAAAGCAAGCAGAACATAACAATACCATGACAGAGCCAACTACAGCAAAGATTTAGGATTTTGTGTGATTTAGTCCATGAGCCAGACAACTTGTTGGTACCATTCGGGGGGTGGGGGGGTCAAAATCCCCTATTGCTTTTGGAACAGATGCGTGATTCAGTCGAAACTGCCTTGTGGACTTTAGTCTGGCGTAGATTTGTACCAAATATGATGTCATCAATATGGTCGCCTACTGATTTCACCATAGCGATGTTAAGAGCTGATAATCCCACTATAATTCAAGATAGAAACTCAATTCTTGCTTTATTGTCAAGAATGTACATTGAATACTAAAATTTTCCTATCAATTGCCGCCATTTTGAAATATAGTACCTGAAAGTGGAAAAAAAAGTCATGATCACACATTCAATTGCACTGTGTAATGGCGAATAACTATGAATCAGCGATATTAAAACAAGATCACCGCGAAAAATAAACGAAATTTTGTATTTCAAGTGCTTTGGAACGACACCTCTGAAAGTATGTAATTGATATATTATAAGTTGAGGTGGTTGAATTACTAATATAGAAAACGTACCCAATATACTGGATATTACCCTTTGTATTAAGTAAATCAAACTCATTCTTTGACATAGAGCAAAACATGATATTCTTGCTTTATTTCCAATAACGGGTAGTATCTGGACTGCAAATAAGAGCTAAACATGTCTTTGCCTACACTTTACTAATTACATTTTATGCATATTTATGCACTTGGCCAACTTTAGAAAACATCCTTAGGTAACATCGCTTCGATAGAAATATTATTTCAATAAGGGTTTAAACATAGAATCAATATTTCGTATTGCTAATATACCGTAGAAGTATTTCAACATATCAAAACATCAAGAGAGAACAAACTAGAAACAGGCAATAACAAGTAAAGAACGAAATGGACAGTCATCTTCTTTGTAAACAATGCTTAATTCAACCTTTGGTATAAAAAAGTTAATTTGAGTTATTCTCTACCCTAATAACCACAATCATGACTGTATATTTAAAAATAACGGAAATAATTCATGTTATGCAGTGCTAGGTGTAGGTTTCTAATTGGGAACTCACGGTATACAACAAACAACACTTGATTCACCCTCACTGGAATGATACCAAGAGGTTGTCTAGCTCACGGTAATAGGGATCTTTCTGTTTGTAGGACACAAGTGCAAAATATTGATTTTATTTCATTATAATGTGCGACCCGTACTTTATTCCTGTTCACAGAAGTCTGCTGGATTCTATTTTTTGTACTGTATATATAATAAATGAAAAGTGGAATAAAGTATCCTCTTCGTTTTTGTAGTTATATAAGTGTACCAGCGTTCTGCGATTCTGGTATTGTTCTAGCGGTTTCCCGGTATTCCCGATTAGCTTTACTATTTTGTCCTGTGAGTTTGTTTTGTGCTCATGTGTTTTGCTACAGACCCACATGTGTGTATCAACGCTTCTCAGAGCCTGATGTTTTAATTTTTCAGTAGTTACTGTTCTTTCTTATTTTCGGTATTTCTGTTTGTGTGGATCACGATTATAACCATCTGGTGGCAGTTAATGTGGTTATTGTATTCTTTTAGTATTCTAAGTTTGTCTTATTGCAGTGAGAATTTGTTTCAGTGGTCACCCAATTATGTTCTGACCGCGCTCTTGGCTGCTTGACCTGTGTTATATTCTGTTTGTTACATCTGTTTCCAATTTCCTATTGTCTGTCTGGATGGTCTCCTGCTTGGCGGAGTTAACCTGGTTTCTGGACTTTTCCGGTTTCCTTGTTCATATCTGTTAGCCATTTCCTCCGTAACCGAGCTTTATTGTAAATTTTCAGTTACAGTGATCTCTATTACCGTATAAGACGCACTTTTTTCCTTCTAAAATCGTCCTTAAAAAGTGGGTGCGTCTTATACGCTGGTGCTTGCTGTACTCCAGCAAATACAAAGAACTATTCGCAATACTGTGTAGGCAGCATAGGTATCTCAGGGCAGTTAAAAATATAGATACTGACGTTGGACATAGGTACAGAGTGTTTCAATAGCTGTGCATCTTTTTTATAGTGATTTCCTCTCACCCTATCTAATGCATGTATTACATTAGAACCACTAGCTCCGTGTATAGTGTAGGAAATAATGAAATATTTCACATTTGAAGTGGACATTTCCCATTTCACTATTTCTGCTGAGATACTTTTTCCATGGTGTTTTCTTGTCACATGTTTCTATGTAGGAGATTCAGAAGTCTCCGTATGCGTTTAGTATCATCCTGTCTTTCCAATTAGTTTTGCAGATAGTTGTTTTCTGTCAGAGAACTCACAAGATAGTGTCATAATATGTTAGACTTTTGCTATGTTTTATTTCAGCGTTATATTTTTCTTTCCTAGGTAGTCACAAGTTCATGATCCTCATGGCCTTCTTCTTTGTTGTGATGAGCACGAGCTTCCTGCATTTCTTGTCCTTTGAGTAAGTTGTTTACTGAGTTTGTGTCACTAGCTTTTATTACTATAATATTTATTATTATATAGTTTTTAATAACTAATTGCCCAGTGGAAGGTTCAAAATTAATTAGAAACTAAAAGACCCTGTGGTTAGTATTCTCTTCATCTTATCAATTCTGTGTATTAGTTTGTCAATTTTTGTTCTTCGGAGCTTCCCGGTGTCTCACTAACCTCAGTTGTAAATATGAGGTTTCATTTCTGCAGTTGCTTTGTGCTAGAATATGTTTTAGCATGCTGTTTATTGGGTATCAGCTTGATGAATATTTTCTTAATTCTTTTCAGTCATCTCTGAACTTGTAGTTGGCCAAGAGAGTGCCAGCTGACCCCATTGTCTCTTTTCCTTATACACTAAAATACATTTTTTTTGCGCGCACAAATTGCAGTTGTACTAAAGATAGTTCGCTTTTCGAAGTAAGTTTTACTGACAAAGTACAAGTGGGTCGTCTTTTCAAAATTGTACTAACGAGTACAGTTTGGGTGATACTTAGCTTTTTCAAGTAAGTTGTACTGAAAGTACAAGTGGGTCACTTTTAAGTCTCAAAGTGTACTACAAATGTTCAGATTGTTGTGCTAAAGCAGCCCAAACATTCAACCCTGTATCAGGAAGTACTGATTGTGGTGCTTCTTGTATCTGTGTTCTTTCGATATGGCTTTCTAAGCTACTCGGAGACTATCTGGTACATTAGACATGACACCCAGAGATGAATTCTGAAAATACTTAGCATGCTGGTATACAATAAACATCTTGCTGAAGCATTACGTAGACCAAAGCAAGTACAAAAATTAAACGTTAGGTTTCAGATAAGAAATCATAAAATGAATTTTATGGGCATTTAGGCTTACGCCCGTCCCGACACTAAGTTTTCAAACTGAGTTTGGTGAAACACGGGCATCTTCTAAGACCAAAATTGACAAACTACTTTGTATTACACAAAACTGATAAAACCGCAGAACCTTTTAGGATCAAAATAAACTTCCACTAGGGAATTATTTATAAACTTAAAAACTATATAATAATACATATTGGAGTAATAAAAGCTAGTGACAAAAACTAACTCAAAGGATAAGAAATGCAGGAGGTTCTAGCTCACCACAACACAGAAGAGAGCCATGAGGCCCCTGAAACTGTGACTGCCTAGAAAAGAAAAATATAACGCTGAAATAAAACATAGCAAAAGTCTAACATATTATGACACTCTCTTGTGAGTTATCTGACAAAAACAACCATCTGGGAAAATAACTGGAAAGAGATGACACTCAACACATACGGAGGCTTCTGAACCTCCTACATAGAAAAATGTGACTTGAAAACACTACGGAAAAAGTTGTATATCAGCATAAGTAGTGAAATGGGAAAAAGTCCACTTCAAATGCGAAATATTCCAATTACTACCTCCTACACTATACACGGAGCTAGTGGTTCTAATGTAATGCCTGCATTAAATAGGGTGAGAGAAAATCAATGTAAAAAAGACGCACAACTACTGGAGCAATCCATGCCTATGTCCTATGTTTGTATCTATATTTGGACTTGCCCAGAGATACTTATGCTGAATACCAACCTGCAAACACATGGGGAATAGGTTATAAAAGTCACAACACAAATTAAACAATGGAAGACAAAAGTGTATTTAAAGATAATAGTCGGCTGTTTTAAGAGACAAAACAATGTAATAGAGATCACATGAACCGGAAACATACAATAAAGCACAGTTACGGAAGGAATGACTAACAGATGTGAAAAAGAAAGCCCGTCAAGCAGGACTCCATCGAAACAGACAAGAGGAAAATGGGAAGAGATGTGACAAACAAAATATACCGCAGGTCAAGCAACCAAGAATCCGGGCAGAACATGATTGGGTGACCACTGAAACAAATTATCACTGCATTGACAGACCTAGAATGTTTAAATAAGAAAGAAACCACATTCACTACCACCAGATGGTTAGACTCGTGATCCACACAAACAGAAATACCGAAAAGAATAAAGAATAGTACCTACTGAAAAATTAAAACATCAGGATCTGAGAAGCGTTGATACACACATGTTGGTCTGTGGCCAAACATATGAGCTCAAAAAACCTCACAGAACAAAATAGCAAAGATAA
The DNA here is from genome assembly GCA_022664845.1 of Lepisma saccharinum. Lineage (NCBI taxonomy): Eukaryota > Metazoa > Arthropoda > Insecta > Zygentoma > Lepismatidae > Lepisma > Lepisma saccharinum. The sequence goes on along the minus strand of JAGDQP010021621.1, from coordinate 21,510 downwards.
TCGGGAATACCGGGAAACCGCTGGAACAAAACATGAATCACAGAACGCTGGTACATTTACATTACTACAAAACGAAGAGGAGAAAAATTGTTTATTATGTATACAGAGCAAAAAAATAAAATCCAGCAGACCGGTGTGTGCAGGAAGGGCCGGGCTACGGGTCTCACATTACAATGAAATAAAGTCAATATTTTCCACTTGTGTCCTACAAATAGAATAATCAGTATTACCGTGAGCGAGACAAAATCTTGGTACCATTCCAGTGAGGGTGAACCAAGTGATATTTGTTATATACCGTGAAACCCCAATTAGAAACTTACACCTAGCATTGCATAACATGAATTATTTCCGTTATTTTTAAAGATACAGTTATGATTGAGGTGTCGTGCGAATAGCTCTTGAAATGCACAATTTTGTTTATTTCGTGATGTTTTTGTGTTAATATAGGTGTTTCATATTTATTCGCCATTAAACAGTGCAATTACATGTGTGATCATTATTTTTTTCCAATTTCAAGTACTTTATTTCAAAATGGCGGCAATAACTAGGAAAGTTTTAGTATTCAAATTTAAGCCTGGTGTATATTCTCGACAATAAAGCAAGAATTGAGTTTCTGTCTTGAATGATAATGGAATTACTAGCTATTAAAATCGCTATGGTGAAATCAGTAGGCGGCCATATTGATGACGACATATTTGCCACAAAGCACGCCATACGAAAGTCCACCACACGGAAAGAAATTAGTTTTAACTAAGTCAAGATTTTGCTAGGTTGATGACCAAAAGGGTTGCCCATAACCTACTGGTTGTTTACCACAACCCTTTCGAGACATGAAAGTACCTAATTCTGTAGGTAAATGGTAACCCATTGAAAAGGTTTAACAGAAATCAGGGTAAAAACAACCAATTCGTGGGTAGTCAGTTACCTACACGATTGGTTCAAGAAGGAATAAACCAACAACACGGTTAATTTAAACAATATGATTAACCCACTGCTCGGTTATGCTAACCGTTTAATGTGCAGGTAAATTTAACCTTCTGAGAATTAGTTTTTTTTTAACCTTGATGAGGGTTAGCTGAACCGAGTCTCATCTATACGAGATGGCGTTCATTGAACTCTGAAGGGCTTCCACATGGAAGTTTTGTACCAACGCCAAAACGTTATGGTAAAGCTTACGAGGTAACCTAGCAACCCTAAATCTAGGAATGTAGTGCTATATAAATTATTATTAATATTCTATTGATGAGAAAGTGTAATATGCAACATTGAGATTCATATAATGAATATCACAGTAGCGCAACTTGTGAAATACACGCATTATCGATCGTAAGCTTGAAGTGTTCGGTGGTGTAGTCGTTAGTGCTTCGGACTACAACGCCTGAGGTTCCCGGTTCGATCCCAGCCCAGAGCGCATTTTTTATTTGTTTCAAAGATAACTATAATAAGCTACATATAGTGTAAATCATAACAATAACTTACTTCCAGACGATTTTACCACATTTTTGTTTACAAATTTTCGTTGGGATGGGTTAAAATAACTAAATACAGTTGTTTATCATAACCCTTTAAAATAACCTAAGTGGAGGGTTAAATCAACCAACTGGATCTAACCTTTTTAGCTGGGTTGCGGTAACCTTGTACTTATTAGGCTCTATATTTTCCAACTCACTCTGTTACATTAACCCATTTTTGGGTTGCTAGTAACCTTTTATTTCTTTCCGTGCAGACAGTTTCGACATACTGGATCACGTATCTGTTCCAAAAGCAATCGTACATTTTGCCCTATCCCCTCGCCCCGAGATAGTACTGATGATCAAATTTTAGGGATCTGGCTCATGGACTAATTCTTATTACAATGTATTTGGTTTCAAAGTAAATACTCAAAACTTAATAAGCAGCAAGATTTTCCTATTGAAATCTGAATAGCTACGGATAATCCGATATATAAATCTGACGCACTATATCTGACACAATAGATCACATACTACTGTTATGTTTCAAAATATGTGACTTTTGAGCCAATACCTCAGATCGATCACCTACACTGTTGGGCTCTTTCCAAGGTAAAATTAAATGTACAATTTCTTGTACCGATAATGTAAATGAGACAAATATTCAAAACTATTAATACATATTGCCAGTATAATGTTATTTTGTAAACATTTTCGAGGTTGTATTTGTGGCATTATTCAGATCATTAGTACTTACAATATTCTTTCCTTTTATAGAAAAAAATGGTCCAGGTTCGATTGCGTTAGAAAATCTTCAGTTCAGACGAATAAGTAACGTCGCTTTGTTAGTTTTGTAATAGTCAAGATTAATAAAGTCAAGAGAAAACACCTACTATAAGCAAAATGTATTGAAATAATTTTTTATCTTGATATACTGTAGTTATAAGCTACGGTGTTTTTGAAGCACTATGAGTAATTAAAAAGGTAGATTAATCTGCAAGAGAACACTGGTAAACAGAGCATTACTGATACACTTTTGTTTATATAAATTTTTACTCAAATTCATGTCATGGTGTTTCATTTATGGTTTCCAACTATAGGCAAAATAATTACTCAGCTAAATTCATTATTTGCGACAACTACCACCTATACTTATTATTTTCTATTAGCATAAATTTTCTATTAGCATTTTCTATTAGCATACTTGGAGAAAGTAGCTTTAAAATCTCTTGTGCTTATTAAGTCATCACACTAAAAACAAGATTAATACATTCGCATAATTATCATGGAGTAAATGCATCAATTTTAAAAAAAGTAAAAATCTCGTAGAAACGAAAATTTGGAAACGATTGCAACGTGGGAAATATACACTTATTTGATACATTAGGTACATATTTAATTTTCTTGAAAAGTATCATAAGCTCCGTGTTCATGAAGTGCATGTAATATCTTGCAAGAATTGTCATAATGTATTTCTGTGGGCGACTTTCAACTTTTTTTTTTCTGCAGGGTTTCAGAGCACTTCTAATACACAATTTCATCACCATATTATGTATTGACAAATTCCAGATAATTTTTCGATGATTTGTTTCAGTATATAGCGAGGTAGGTGACGAATTTGCTATTCGCCGTTGTTCAGTAACAATATAAAAATATTAGAAATTCCACCCAAGTTCTACTGCTCCTGCTACAATATCTTTTACTTTTCATTTCAAGAAAACAAAAAAAACGAGCTTAGTTAGATTTTATCTGGTGTGAAAATTAAGTGAGGCAGAACCTACGACACCCCAACCACCTTCTTAACCCTAGTAGTTCCTAAGTTATAAATTGCCCCCTATATCTGGCACCGCTCCTGTAATGTGTATTATCTATACGGGTTTGAAGTTGTTTCGGCGAGACATTTCCAACGACACTTCAACTATCTTCACAGTTATTGTAATATCTGAGTTGAAAGTTGCCGACAGAGCAGTTGTGTAAGACTTCACAGCACTTGTTGCTGAAGCCTAAAGTATAAGTGAAACGTCCCCAACCTAAGGATCTCAAAAGAGGATCACACAGACAAACAGGGTCGCCAGGAGCCTAGAGTACCCACACAACGCATCTAACCTAACCTCTAGCTCCAAACATTTTCTACACCCCAGACGAGCGGCGCAGAAATGCCTTCCAGATTTAAGAATATCTGGGAAAGAGGATTCCAGATCCTTGTGATTTGTGTAAAAAAATAATAATTTAGATCGAGGGAGGAAATACCGGTAAGGCGACACCTCCAATCTTTTAATTAGATCGTCAGTTCATACTCCGAAGTACCAGCTGGTTCAGATTAGCGACAGATTAAGAAAGAAAAACGCAAATCTTTACTTGGGAAATAATCTCAAACGATGATACGCATAACGACTCATATGTGACTCATACTGTGTCTTTACTCACTTCGAAGTCTACAGGGTGGCAAAAGACTATGTCTTACCTTTACCTTAGTAGGGCCCACACCTGTAGTCTGGAATCGCAATTCCTGAAATAAAGACGAACGAACACAAACGAATGACGGTCGCAACTTAATCCAAAAGTAGTGTCATAACGCAAAATGCAAATAATATTTATTCACACAAATCACATGCTGGAGTCACTTCATATGTCAACGCAGAAATAATCAGAAATTCAATATATAGTTCCTTTCCCAAGTCCTTTCTCAGCTGGCGAAATAATCCTACCACTGGCCTACGGATTTATGAACCGATCTAATCTAATTAAAATCACATCACTCAAAACGATAGGTTTACTGAAACACAGAAATAATGAGTATCAATTGCTGTCAACTTCACGTAACGATTTGTAGCTAAATTCCAATGAATATCAAGTCAAACATTAAATAACTCACTGCACATCACAAATATTACTAAACACTGTACGAGGATTATCAACTAATGCCGTAGATCGTACCTGGTTAACGGAGAGGTTTCTATACTACGTTCACTGAACATAAACACAAGATTGTTCGAAGAAATATAAAATTTCAGAATTCCAATTTATTACTCTGAATTTACATATTGCACGTTTTTGGATATGATAGTTTCATAAGAATCTGAACAGAATTACTGATGAGTTGAAGGAACAAACAAATTTGAATGGTCTATCTGGTGTACATTGAATTAATTAAGCAGAACTGAAAGTTGCCTAGTCACATATAAATGTCCATAATTTCTATAATATTTAATAAATTTTGTTGATATTTTCACAAATTATTTCCAAAACATGGTTATTTAATTTAGGAAAGTTTTGTCACAGCATTACTTACACGAAAGAAGTTCTAGTCCAAAATACTTCGTAAAGAAAGAATCAATTTATCTCTATTAATTGTGTGACGTCATTACAGACAATTACTACCTTATACAAAAGTCGTTCTGAATAAATCTTGAAAATGCCAAATATTATTATAAAATATGACCTTTTCATCGGAGAATAGTGGCTGGAGTTGAAACCAAGATTATCGAACCATGTCGAATAACATAAAATTTTCTGCTAACATCAAAACGGTAAGGAAAAGTAGTCGAGCAGACATGTTGCTAATTTGATTAAGTAATGAAAATATACGGTAGCTATCAAACATTGCTAACCGGGAATTTCGAATGGATTTGGAAAACTGGAGACGAGAAATAGGCATATGATTATTGAAATCTAAAGAACCGATACTTGTAATGTAAGAATTCGGTTCATAGCGGCCCCATACTGAAATTAAAACATACTATACATTATGACAATTAATCTCAAAATAAAATAATAAATTTTAATGAGTTGAAAATTCCGAAATAATGTCGCTGAAAAGTCCTGATAGCACTTACATCGGTTCTAATTTTCTTAATACGATTTAAGATAATTTTCCGGAACGGACGAAATCAATCGAAATATTATCAGAATGTATATTAAATTCGGTGTTTATATCTACCTCTCGTAGACAGGGCTTAGGAAGTACAGATGACGGAAAGCCCATACGTCCATTCGTCTCGTCATTAAAATTGGAACTGCACTTAACATGGCGTGGGAGAGCAGTTCTCCCAGCAAACGGAGAAGAAGGCTGATTCACACCAATCAGCAAAAAACAAGTCACGAAGCATTGACTAGGGTCCAATAAAAAACAAGCGTTATATCCAAGTCATTGATGCGTGACTAACGAAAACCTGGATGGATAACGATAAAAATCCAAAGCAAAAATCAAAACGAAACACGCTCAAAGAGTCTAAAACCAACCAAAGAGAATGAGCTAAGGAGAACACACAGAAAGGAAACAAAACGGAGACTAAGAAAATAAATTGGAGAAAATAAAAATAAAAATGGAACAGCAACTAGGCTGTTACATAAGGAATGTAAAAGTGTAGAAGAAATGAAACGTAATAACGTAAGATATATTCTACATATTCTGTCAGGCAATTCGATCTAGCGATAGGATATGCTCAATATTTTAAAGTTGGATCAGTAGGCTATTAGTAGTTCTTGAAACTTTATTACATAAGTAACCATTAAATTTGCATAAAACATCGTGTCAGTCATGGTAGGAGTCAGATGAAGAAATTGGTCAAGAAAGTGGCTGCAAAGTACATAGTTTGTTATTCTTCTTATCATTTCAACATGTTATGAAAGTAAAATCACACTATTTATTAGCAGAACCATATGTAATTAATCATTCAACAACGTACATGCTCAGCTTCAAAATCTATATATAGTATCAGTTTCTTCATATTGCTGTGTTGTTTCTATTTCTACTATATCTGATAGACAATCTAAACACCCACAGAAACATCAACATTGATTTCTCGTAATGGCGCTAACAGTTAATTATAAGAAAATCATAGTTACAGCTGTGACAAATAGCCATATGCTACTCAATTTAACTCCTCAACAGTTCAGTGTCCAGTAAATTATTTAAAGTAGGTTGTGTCGGTTAGCATTGATTCATACAAGTATGAAATATTATTTATAACTATGTTAAAATTTATCAATATATTTTAGACTAGAAATCTTTTCTTATTGACGTATTGGAGTCTTTAATAATGGATATTTGTAATGTAATGGAATCTCCTCTTTCAAAAAAAACCTACAAAACATTTTGCATATTTGTGATTCTTTTTATACATATTCATTACTTAAAGCTTTCGGCACGTAATTTTGAATACTTGATTAGGGAAAAGCTAACTAGTGCGGTGTAATGCAGGGTACGAATTTGTTTTCTAAAAGGTTGGCCAAATTACATACATTCTGTGCGTTGTTAAGACTCTAATAGATCCGTAACACTGTGAAGAAGGGTGAGATTAAAGTCTAATTCTAATATATTATTTTCCTTTACCTTCGTTTCTGCTATTATATTACATTTTCCTAATATCTTGTGTCGTAGACCAACAGAGAATATGCAATCTGATTTATTCGCGTAATTTAAAATGAATTTATTAATGCATTTTTATAATAATTCATTCACTCAATTAGAGCATTATTTGATATGTTCATATCTGATGTGTAATACGGCAATGAATGCATATTGAGAGTGAATTGTGTACGAAATCTTAACATATTTATCTATTTATTCATTCATGAATGTAGTTGAGTCTTAAGTATAGGAATATTCTATGTATCAACTGTTCGAATTAATTCTAATAGGTAATAGAACATATTCATCACTCATTCGATGTAGCTAAGTATAATACTTGTGTTTTCGGTCATGATAGTGTAAAAGAAATGTTAATTCTAGTACTTAGATATCCTACAATCATTTTCTCATTCATTTGTCTATCTTTTCGTGTGAACTTCTTTCGCTAATGTAGGCCTATCTACAGACTGTGTGGAAATTCCAAGTTAATTTAGATTCGTTACGTAAAGTATTCATCTATTAAATGCATTCAATAGATCATCCATCCATTGGTTTAGCAATGTATACATGTTTAAAATGAACCCATTATATATGAATATAATCGTATATATATATATATATATATATATATATATATATATATATATTGTTATGTGAAGACTGCTTTGACAGGATAGAGTTGTGCTGATATAAATGTAATTGACACCTAAACCTGTTCCTAGAAACGAATTGAGAATGACCATAAGAAACTTCCCTCAGAGTACTTATAAATCTTGTGTAAATTTGAAAGATCGATTCTCTTTGATCGTCAGTATATACTGCAGACTTCTCCTGATTAAAGTGACTCTTTAGTTTGTGGACAGAATAAGTGACTTTTTCCTTGTAAAGATAACGCTATCTGCCAATTAGTATTGCCTTAAAAATATCAATAAGAAAATGTCGGATTATTGTTTTTTTTTAATTTAAAATATTACTAGAAATATTGGAAAGTACATTTCTTGCCGAATTAAATTACATATGACATACGAAACGTAAATATAAAGAAGTTTTAAAATGTTAAAACTAGGAATTAAATCCCTTTCGAACGTTAAAATATCTCACTGTACGACGATCCCTACTCTCTTAGCATAGTTTAAAACCTAAACTATATATATATATATAAAATAAAACTTGTAAATGATAACCAGAACTAAATATTCCTAATAATATCATTCATAATTTAAGCACTTAAACTGATATTAAAAATTAAAACAGTAACTATTTTCGTTAAAAAAAAGATGTTTACAGGTGACAAAATAAAGTTTACATGTGACAGAAATTGATTTTACTCCGGTCATACCTTGATTTAGTATTGGTGAAAGGGAAAAAAACTATTTCACCAAAGGGAACTTTTACAAAAAAAAAAAAAAAAAGCTTTTAAAGTAAGGTGACGATATTGTTTCCAGTGATTCCGAGGAGACCACTGTTACATTGGTCTCATCGTAATAAGTTAAATAAAGGAGAAATTAACAAAAATGATTACTCTATTTTTAACCAATTTTATCTACAATCCTTGAATTTGGAGTTTAGAAATGATACCCGGTTAAATCAATCAGAAAAATCCTTTTGTGATCTTAGAAATATATATAACAAAAAGAGTACATTTTAAGAATGTAACGAGAATGTAGAGAATACAATATTACGATCCCTGAAAAGATTACATCTGGTAAACCTAGACAGAAATCGTTTTAGAATGTCTCTTTTTAAATGAAACAATATTTGTTTAGAAAGATCTTCAAATTGAGGAGTGGAACAGCCTTAATCAGGGGAAATTTCCCGGAAACTGGGGGAAATAGTCACCCTATTATAAAGAGCTAATTTTACTGAATATGAGACCATTTTCGAAACTTTTTGCTTTATTTTAATTATCAAAATTTTAATTGATGTTTTAAACATTCACCACTTTCTGAGAGAAAGGCAACACTCAAAAGTGGAGAAATTGTCCACTCGTTGACCGCCTTTAAATTTTGATACTATATAAGACATGAAAATGTTAATTGAACAAATATAGTATTTTACACACGAGCAGATTAGCTGGGCACGAGTCATTACTATTGTTTACTTAGAATAAAATCCTTCCAAACACCTTCATATGAAAAGAAAAAAAATAATAAAAACTTTTTAAAGACATGCTTTTCTTAAAAAAAATCGTACTAACAAGTAAAAATAAAATTTTGTTTATGCCGACTAAAAAGAAAAGCATGAGGGCGTTCTCTCATATACAGTCACTTTATAAAGTCTTCAATTGGCGCCCCCCCCCATGATTTTCTTTTTAGTCATGCGTAAACAAAATTAATTTTTACCTTTTAGTACTAATTGTTTAAGTAAAATATGTCTTTAAAAAGTTTTTATTATTTTTAAGAGTTATTTCAGTGTTCAGATACTTTTTTTTAAGCTAATGTTTTGTGACCCAAATCACAAAGTACTCTGCAACCAGTCAAACGGCAGATCGTTGCAGGTTAGTATGTATTTCAGTATAAAGATGTCCATATTAAAACTATTAAAATATGCTTTAAAAATATATAAATATATGGCAATTAACAATGGAATATGGTCATATATGAAAGCAACAATGGAATATTGCATTGCCACTCGACTTGCGTCGCTGTGGAAAATTTCTTCATTATATGACGTCGGGAAATGAATTAAATTAACGTCGCAAGATTTGAGGACACCAGGAACCATTGTGAACTAAAGGAAAGGATATGTAAGTACTAGTTACTAAATTGAGTAACATCTAATTCTACATGAAATTAAGTTAGAAATGTAGAGACCTGATATTTAATTTAATACACCACCAAATAATCCATTAGACGAACACAAAATTTAATTGTATACTTAACTCATATTTCTCTGCCTTAGACTGACGACAAACGGTCGTAGCTCAGTCAGTATCGCATCGGCTATGTATACATGAGGTCCTGGGTTCGGTGTCAGACTCCGAGCATACCGATTGAGTTTTTCAATGTTTTTTCCGCAGTCACATTAGGTAAATAAATGCCTGGGTAGTACCTTGACCTTGGACCCTGGCCAACTCCTTCTAGCATCCTACCTAAGACTAAGCCATAGATACCTAAAGACCATTAAATATTAAATTTAATTCAATTCTATACCCGTTACATGTGATGTCCATACAAGTGATTACGTTAGAAGATACCTACATAATGTCGGTAGTCATTGAAGCAAACGGCTGCAGATTTTAAAATAAGAACTTTCTCGTATTTGGTGGGTTTGTAAATGATGTTCATAATGAACTGGAATAACTTATACGCTTCTATATATAACCTGAAATATATTGTTTGTACTTCTGAATACTCATTCTCGCCAGAAATATAAACATGCTTATACTAATGCATCGAAACAATTAAATATAATTAGCTTTAATCATTTCCACTTTTTATAAATCAACGTGATTATGACATAGAAATTGAGATTTTAAATTGTAAATGCAGGGTTAACATTGCTAGTACGCAAACTATGCATTACTTGTGAGCAGAAGGTAGAGAAAAACACGTCAATACTAGATTCTTAATGAAATGCACCAGGTAGCAAGGGTAGCTCTCAACACTTCAGCTACATTTATGTTCTTATTATTTCAACAAAACGTGTGGAAGTTTCGCCGAGTTTGTTTTTTCATTCCAGAAAACATAATTTCTAGGGGTGGCTAATTATCACAGTGGCGAAACGTCGCTATTTACGTAAATAATGCTCGAAACCCAACATTCAGATCAACACAACTAATCATTTTTTTCCAAGTCTGCACTTCATCCAACCAAACGAAAATTGTATCTACATTGAAGTCCTAAGTTATAGAATGTTATTAAATAGTGAAGTAAAGTATAAAACAACTATCTAGAGTATCATAGGTAGTAAAGTAGACGTTCGATTAATTCATCTATTATTCTATTTATCGCCTCCGAGATGGCATTATTGATTCATAAAATAGAAAGAAAAAACTAAACGCTATTTTACATTATCGCGTCTTGAGACTACACTTTCAGTTCAGTTTTATCAAAACTAAGTTATCCATCAATTGCGGTGTCTGAGAACCATATCTTTCTTCTAATCTTTGTGAAGAAACTAAAGAACAACTATATGAGCGCAAAGAGCTAAATTATTAACATAGAGTGGTAGTAATAGAGTTCCATTCGTCAAATTTCTCTCATGTAAAGGTTAAAAATAGACATGGGACAACTGTACTTTGGAAATGCGTTATCGTTGCCGTGTACAACACTAGTAATTGGTCAAATCAGGCCGTGTTCATTGAGAAATATAATAGTTTCAAAGTATGCTAATACACTTATCAAGTGAAATATTCCATAGTGATTATTTCTCCTCAGAAAGACTTATTCAAAGCTAACGTCATGATGAAGAGGCCAAAGTCCGTTCGCACCCTATAAAATTATGTTTTAAATTCAGTGAAAGAGAAGTTCTTTCGTAAACTAAACATAAAAACACACAAGAAAATATACTACTATTTCTTTCAATCTCATTCTGTACTTACGTATTGTTCCTCGTTTATAATATCCAATATTCCTGTAAGTTCCTTCTTGATTTTTGTTTTTTGCACACAATAACTACCACGTTATTGTATGCATAGAAATATATCACACACACGCACGACACAATCGCAGTAACAACACTAAACTCGTCGTCTGTAGCCAGCAAATAATCAGCTGGCACAATCCAACCTTCTGACGGGGGATTCACCACACAACACTTTTACTCACACACTCGAACAAGCATGCAGCAGAGCGAAAGAGAGAGAGAGAAACAGAGAGAGAAAGGAAGAGAAGAGGGCTTCCCCGGTCCAAGCGCACACAGCATCCGCACCAGCCAGCAGGTTCGGTCTCGGAGCGTTCCAAAGTATCGATTTTACCCTAATGAACGCACTAGCTTCCCTCTCCTGCGGCCCCTGCTTTGGCCCTGTTATATCGCAGCTGAGTCGAACAGAGAACGCGGTGTGCTGGTTGATGGTGGTGTCTACGGGCGGGAGTGTCTGATCGAATAGGGGTGGAAATGGAGAATGGTACTTTCTTTTTTAAAGAGAGAGAGAGAGAGGGAAAGGGAGAAAGAGATAGAGAGAGAGGACATTGCTAGCTCATTCTATGCAGAGAATTTTCAATTAACGATTCCAAAATGAAATTTTTCTGCAGGAAAAAGGTTAATACAATTTGACGTAATAAGATAGCTGTTTAAATTTGACATCAATATTTTTTGCGCATGCGTCGGGATATTTCTTTATTTGTGCTTTGTTTTCCGGTTGGGTGCTTTAGATAGGTGATGTGCATTCCAATAGATATTTTATAGAAACCACTTTCATTAATTAGGTAGTATCAAAACACGATGAAAAAAAAGACTAGACTATTTCTTTCTTTTTTGGATGCTGATCAGTTATTGTCGAGCATATTTGAAATATCTGATCCCCTAAAGAAATGATCCCTTTATCTTCGAGGGGTTCCATAATATTTTGTTTCATTAAAATGTTTACATCTTAAACAAATATTAAAGTACCATGGATGATAAGGTATTTTGATAGTATGGCCGGAATTTGATACGTGTTTATGAGGCATTCGTGCGTTTATAGCCCAGGCCAGGATAGGGTAGGGGAAAATATATGGGAAGAAGTCGGCCAGGACCTATGTTGAAAGTACCATCCCGCCATGTGACTGAGATGGATAGTCGGCAGCTGGTAACGAACCCAGGACCTTCCGAATGCGAAGCCAAAGCTCTATCAACTGAGCTAAGGCTGCTCGGCAGTGTGGGCGGAAGTTGATTTGTTCTTCCAGATGTTATTTAGATGATAACGCAATTGAAGTGTCAAATAGAAAAGCTGTTAACTCGTATTTTAGTGACAGTGATATTATGGTATTAACTGACAGTACAAAATCATCAACATTTGATGTGTTAAAAGCAGGTATGTGCAGTCGTCTCTTCAGCTGGCATACGAAAAGCAGCTAACTCCTGCCATTCTTTCCGCCTTTTCCTCTACTGAACAATTTCATCTTCTGGAGTCGCCTGCTTTTTGCATTTGCCCCTGCAATTGAACTAAACAATTGCGTATATAAAGAAAATATAGCATATACTCATAGCCTCCTTTTTTAGGATACTCCATTAGCGGACAGTACCTTACCGTAATGAGAACTCAGTAGATAACATCCAGTGTGTAACAAGACCTCGGGGAAATATTTCAAGTGCCAATTCCCGTCATCGAATCAAGTAGAAAGTTTCTATGAGCATGGGTGAAGTTCAACTTCGTTTTAGGGATTGAGCTTTTCTAACTTGAGGCTGAAAATCTACGTCTTATGGGAAGAAAATGAATCATTCTCAATAAATCAGAAACGACGCATTAATAGAAACTCTCGTTTTCCGAAATTTATTTCTAACAATATGGTGGATATCAGGAGTGAAATCACAATGTCACTGTGCTGTCAATGTTGCCAACCTGGTGTAAGGTTTGAAGTTTTCAAATGATACTAACTTTTATTATGAAATATTTGGTATTCGCTAGTGATGATAAACAGCATACGTAAACCACACACAGCATTGTTGTAAACTATGGATAAGTCAGAATGGTTTTCCCGTTCTTATACAAAATAACTATGTATTTTCCTATGGTGTTTCTTCTTGTGTCTTCTCCATAGTTTCAACATGCGGTGTGTGGTTTACGTATGTTGTTTATCATCACTAGAGGATGAAAAAAAAAACATAATAACTTGACTTGTCATTTGAAAAATGTTAATGTTATACCATGTTGGCGAAACTGGTACCCCGGTGAGATGGTGTTTTCACTGCTGATGTTCACCATGTTATTAGAGACAAATTTATAGAAACGAGATTTTCATTCAATGCCTCATTTTTCTGATTTATTGAGAATTATTTATTTTCTTTCCATTGTAAGGTGTCGAGTTTTGACTCCAAGTTGCAAATGCCGTTTCTCCAAAACAAAGCGGAATTTCACCCATCTTTATACGAAACTCTTTTACTTGTTACATTGTCAGAAATTACTGAAAAAGTTTTCCCCGAGGAAAAATTTCTGTATACTTCCTGTATAAATGCATATGTTTAAGGTTAGTTAATACTTCAGTCCAATGAAGCAAACACGGTTTATAGTTCTACCCGGAATAGGGTATGATCTCTCTCTCTTCTGAAAAAAAAAATATATATATTTAGAAAATACAACATTGTATATATCAGAGGGTTGTCAGTAGCTGAAGAAATAAATTCAAAAAGGAATTATATTTTTTATATGGCAATATGTAATATAGTTCACAATTTCAATTAAGGAAGTTTATAGGATAAATAGCACTCTAAAATTTGTCTTTATCTCCCTTAACTGTATCATGAAACCATAGTTGGTATTGTGGCAGTGAAGTAATGAATCCTTTCCTCAAAATGCTTATTACTTTCTTTTCATTAGTTTCATCTTTTAGTCTTGGCAATGTTCAGTAACATGCCCTTTCCGTTTACACTTCCCACAGACTTATTTGCTTTTAACGATAATGAGCCACATTAATTAACTTAAAAATGAGACTTGGTTTAAGTACAGTTTAAAAAAAATGTTTTCGAAGAGTTTTCAAATCTTATCCTTTTGTAAGTCAATGGAAAATTAAATTAATGCAGTAATGAACAGTAACGAGGTAGAATCAATTATACACACACACTAGTCAATTGATTGCTTGTATTTAATGGTTTTAAAAATATTCCGAAAAGGCTCCAACTTCTGAATTAAACTATTTATTTATTCCAACTATTATAAGAACAAAATAAGGATAGTATTTTTTTTGGTAAGTGACAATATTACCAATATTTGAAATATTTAATATTATTATTTTTTTATTTTAAAATCAATATAAATCTAGTTAGAAAGAATACTAAAAATAATACTGTATATTTGCTTCATAAAAATGTTCTGCGTACACTATTTTCTGCATTGAAAAAAATACATGTCTTTTACTAATAAAAATGATAATTAACCTTACTAATGTATTAGTATCGTGATATACTACAACTGATCGATGTATATATGAAAACGGTTGTGTGCAGTGGTTGTTACATCTTGAATCCTGTATTCTTTACAATACCAACAGTCAATAAACGAACGGGAAATATGATCAGCGGTTACCTGTTATAAAACAGAAAGTAACAAAGCATACATAACTTTGTTTGTAAGGAAACAGGTGTTTGTGACGTTTCGGAGAAACGAATCTGACAATGTCCTCAATAAGGTGAATACAAATAAAACATGGAAGTTGAGCTGCTGAGTTCTTTATATACAAAATGATGAAGAATATCATTTAAAACCAATCTAAATTGCCTTTGTCGTTGCTAAAAGTGTTGTTGAAGAGAACCAGGTTCCAGAAACCTATTTTCTCGTAACATGAGATTAAGAAATCGAGCGGAGTACTTAATGCAAGATACAGTGGTTATTTTCCTTACTCGCATAGCATTTCTTTATTATTTTGGGGCTACAATCTCCACCCCAGCAAATATTAGAGGAGAGCCAAAAGAAAATTTATGGTGGTAAATATGGGATTTTTAGGTAGATTTCGAAGAAAAATATACCTATTGAGATCGATACGATATGAAAGTATATATATATATATA
>JAGDQP010021620.1:15450-31520 GCA_022664845.1 Lepisma saccharinum | reverse complement strand
ATGAAAGAGTATTTTACGACCTAACCCCAAAATATACTTGGGGGTTGATGCGAATTTATTTTGAATTAATTCTATTACATAAGAGACTATGAGCCATATTGTAGACATGCAATAGCAGACTATTTCCCCAGCAATCGTGGTGTATTTGCTAAGACTACGACGAGCCATGGTATAGGGGAGAATATTGGTTCCTGATTGCCAAATTTTCGTCGGATTATTAATAAACTCTGGGTTTTGGGTAGATTATGATGAAAAAAAACGACAAGGCTACAATTTATTCCCTATTTAACATGGCAGAAATTACGCCCTCCAATACTATGAAAGGCAATGACCCATTTTCCCAACCCCTATTTAATATAGCAGAGATACATGTAGACACACACACACACTATTTAACATAGCAGATAGGCTACCCCGTGAACGTATTTAACATAAAGATGAACCCTATTTTCCAACCCCTATTTATGAAAGACTACGGCACTTTTTTCAACCCCTATTTAGCATAGGTTACGGTATAACCAGCGCCAACTACCTAATTCCGAAGTTTGGTAAAGATGGAACAAAAATTTGGCAATAGGACCACATTAGGCCCAATATCTCCGAAACGGCTGAAAATGTAAAAAAAAATATTCGAAAAACACCATTATGCCCACCCCCTGTCGATTTTCATCATAATTTACACAATTTCGAAGTTTGGTAAAGATAGGACCAAAATTGGGGGAGTTAGGAACCACGATCCAGAGTTTATTAAACACCCTGTGGGGAGGCTATTAAAGGGGCCTGGCTGTAGGCTAGCAATCACGTGCATAAGTGCATTGACTGTGTTCACCGCTGGATCATTTCGTACGCGGCGCTTTAGTGTTGGATGTGCGACGTTAAACAGCGAATTGTGGGTGAGTAATTGTTTACTGGTTTTTTAAAATATAGCATTGTAAAACGTAAATGCTAATAGTCTTTTGCTCCAAATAGACTGCTTAATTTTATAAGTTAAACAAGGCTTGTATGCGTGCCGTAAACACACCACCCTAACTCGGCTTCCAGTGGTGTATTACTGTATTTAACTTAACCCTCAGAACAATGGCTACGGCCTCTTTTATCTCGAGGTCAAAGCTCAAACGGTGAAACATATTGAAATTTCACATTTGGTATTATGGCGTCTAGTAACATATAAGAGGGTCACAGACATATTGTACCAGGGTCCTTGTAGTGTTCCAGAAGGAGTGACAGCTTTTTGGTCTTAAACAGGCTTGTACGTGGGGGCCGCGAATATTTACAGCATGTGACTTATTGTGCACTGGCGTTCGAGAGGGCCCCCGGCCATACTCTTTTAATATACTATTTTAGTGGCGTATTGCTCGCGAAATTTCGTAAAAGAACAGTGATGTATGAGGGGCAAACGGCTACGCCGTCTTTTACCTAGAGGTCAAAGGTTAAATATACCTTTAAATATAACTCGTAAATGACGAAACATAGAAATGCGGTTTTCGGTCAAGAATTAAGACAGGGGGCATACATGAAAAAACGGTGACCTCGAGTTCAAAGGTTAAATATTGAATTGACTATATTTCGTCAACGATTCAGCATATTAAAATACGGTTTTCGGCTATCAATTAAGACCGCCGAGGGGGCATATATGAAAGAAATAGTGACCTCGAGGTCAAAGGTCAAATAGTTAACAGTGTATATCTCGTAAACAGCTAGACATATTGAAATTCTGTTTTCACTTTCGGTAAAAGGGTATTGAATTGTATATCTGAAACACATAGTGACCTCGAGGTCAAAGGTCAAATAATTAACAGTCTATATCTCGTAAACGGTTAGACATATTGAAATTCTGTTTTCACATTTGGTATGTGGACATTGAACACCATTTGTGAAAAAAGTGGTGACCTCGAGGTCAAAGGTCAAATATTTAACCCTGTATATCTCATAAACGGCGAAATATATTGAAATGAGATTTTCACTTTCGGTAAGAGGGCATTGAAAACTATTTATGAAAAATAGAAATCTTGAGGTCAAAGGTGAAATATTTAACCCCGTATATCTTGTAAACAGCGAAATATATTGAAATACGGTTTTCATTTTCGGTATAAGAGCATTAAGTTGTATATGTGAAAAAAGTGGTGACTTCGAAGTCAAAGGTCAAATATTTAACCCTGTATATCTCGTAAACAGCGAAATATTTTGAAATGCGGTTTTCACTTTCGGTAAAAGGGCATTGAATACTATTTGTGAAAAAATAGTAATTTCGAGGTCAAAGGTCAAATATTTAACCCCGTATATTTCGTAAACAGCGAAATATATTGAAATGAGGTTTTTATATTTCGCGTTATGACGTATATGAAAAAATGGTGACTTCGATGTCAAATGTTAATATTTAACCGGGTATATCTCGTAAACAGTACAACATATTAAAATTTTATTTGCATTTTATGTAAAAAGCGAGGACCAGCTTTTGTAGTACAAAGAGCAGAGTGAAAGGATTGTTTGTTTTATGCGGTGAAAACAAGGCTATTATTATTATTATTAATAATAATAATATTTTAATGTTATTATTAACCACCTATAATTTTTTATTATTTTCAGATTTGACGTTGAGGGTTAATTATAGTATTAATAACACGCTATTACAGAAAAGGGTTCCTGGTGGTTTATAGTAAAATAGCTTGTTAATTATTAGTTTAATATGCTATTAGAGAAAGGCTTCCTTGTGTTCTTTAGTTATAATGAAGTGTTACTTGAAGGGCACGCTGAGGGGAGAAGAATTAATTTAGTTTACACTGAAAATCACTATGATGTGATTACAAATTTGACAGCTGCATTCTTGTGTAATTACTATTGCGAAGAGTGCCATAAGGAACTTAACACTAAGGAGAGGCATGCAGCGAAGTGTAAGGCTCTGTGCGCTAAATGTCGGAATAACCCGCCATGCACACCCACTAATACAGTAATTTATTGTAAAAACTGTAATAGGTGTTTTATAATGCAGAGTGTATTACCAATCACAAGCGGACAAATTTATGTAGTACTCTGCAGGCGTGTTTAAAAGCATATGCAATAAACAGGGCGTAACCCTCACGTTTGTGGGGAGTCGTTTTTCTTAATATGTCGTAATATGATGCCTCCAGGCAGTTTATGCCACATTCAACCTATTCGCGGGTGTATTCCACGCAAGTGGGTAATTATGTTCTATGATATTGAGTGTCGGCAAGAAAAGGAAGTAGCCGCAGGGGTATTAGAACACGAACCCAATTTATTAGTATACCAGCAGGTGTGTTATAAGTGTAATGATGGCGAGCAGTGTAATATATGCACAATAAAGCAACGTGTATTTTACGGTGAGAGTTGTATTGAGGAATTTCTCGACTTTCTTACCGTAAGAAGACCAGGTGTTAATAAAATAATTTGCATTGCCCATAACGCCAAAGGATATGACAGCCATTTTATACTTCGTGGAATGATGCTTAAGAAAAATGGACACCCCGAGTTATTATGCAGGGGTGTAAAGTTATGTCCATGGAGTATCTCTGTTCAAAGTTTATCGTTAGCTAAACTTTCTTCCCATGGCATTAAGCAAACTGAGCGAGGCGTTTGATTTACCCACAGCTCAGGGGCACTTTCCCCATCTGTTCAACACGCAGGGTAATCAGGAGTATTGCGGGGCTCTGCCTGGAATAGCATATTATAATGTGGGTAATATGAAGAAAAGCCAACGGGAAGAGTTTAAAAGATGGTATGTGGAGGAGAAAGTAAGGCTGAGTGATACAGGGTTCGTGTTTAAGGAGCAGCTAATACGTTATTGTACTGAAGACGTAAACATTCTTCGCGGTGCGTGCGTGAAATTTATGACTGAGTTTCACAATCTAACAGGGGTTAATCCCTTCCTCGATACAATAAGTATAGCCAGCGCGTGTAATTTAGTGTTTCGGAAAAGGTTCCTCCAGTCAATCACTATTAGTATTATCCCACACAATGGGTATCGACTGAGGGATACCCAATCTGTAGGGGATATTCAGTGGTTGATACACGAGGCGCACCAATTAAACACTCATATTGAGCATGCTGCTAATGGGAGCGCGGCAGTGATTAGAGGTAATTTTAAGGTCGATGGCTACGCCCAGTATCAGGGTGCTAAACATATATGGGAATACCAGGGCTGCCTATGGCACGGCTGCAAGCGTTGTTACCCCACAGCGCGTGATAATCCCGTGTACAACGACCCCTACAGCACTTTTAACACGCGCTATGAAAGCACCCTTACTAAAATAGCGCGTTTGAAAGAGCTATTGTACGTTGTACATGAGATGTGGGAGTGTGAGTGGCGGCGCTACCTCCGCGAACACCCCGACGTGCACGACTTTGTACGAGCTCAGCCCTTGACAAAGAAATGCCCAATTAGACCTCGCGATGCCCCATACGGAGGTCGAGTAGATGCCACGAAGCTCTACTACAAGGCAAAAGAGGGGGAGAAGGTAAAATACGTAGATATAATTTAATTATACCCTTACTGTTGTAAGGTTAAGAAGTACCCTGTTGGCCACCCGAAGATTTATATAGGCAATATTGAGTGCCCGGACGTTGAGGCATTTGAGGAAATAATAAAATGCACCGTCTTGCCACCGGAGAACCTCTACCACCCTACCGTAGCGGATGTAAGTTATTATTTCCTCTCTGTCGGACATGTGCGGACACTCACCACACAGGAGAGGAGTGTACACACATAGATGAGGAACGATCCCTGACCGGTGTGTGGGTAGCGGACGAGGTACGAAAGGCAGTCCAGAAAGGTAACAAGGTGCTTGAGAAGCACGAGGTGTGGGAGTATGAAGTCGTTATGTACGACCCGGAGACGAAAGAACGCGGTCTTTTCACTGATTATAATAATTTGTTTATGAAGGTAAAGACCGAGTGTGGTGGGTGGCCCAGCGAGTGTGATACAGCCGAACAGCGGGAGGCCTTTGTTAAAGAATACTATGAGAAAGAGGGTATTCAGCTAGACCCTGATAGGATCGTGAAGAATAAGACAAAAAGAGTATTGCTAAACTCGCACTGAACTCGTTGTGGGGTAAGTTCACTCAGCGGAAAAATCTGGAACAGACGAGTATTATCAGCCTGCCTGAAGAGTACTTTAATAAATTAACCGAGCCTAATATTGAGGTCAAATCATGCATTCCAGTAGGCGATGAGATTTGTCTACTGAACTGGTCAGTTGACGACAGTGTTGCGGAGTCGGCCAAAAACACTAATGTAGTAATTGCAGCATACACAACAGCCCACGCCCGGCTAGAGTTATACCATTACCTGGATTTATTATGTGAACGTGTATTGTACTACGACACACAGTATTATATATATTCAACCGGATGGGGCACCAGAATTAGAGGTCGGCGTTTATCTTGGAGAGTGGAAAAATGAGTTGAGCGCATATGGTGCTGACGCGTATATAAGAGAGTTTTGCGCTGGCGGGCCGAAATGTTACGGCTATGATGTAATAAATCCAGCGAGTAATAAATCTAAGTGTAGTTGCAAAATTAAAGGTATTACGCTGAATAATAAAACCCTAAAGCAGATTAATTTCGGGGAAATGCATAATACAATTCTGAATAATCTCCCGGCAGTTAATATTGCCACGGGACGCCAAATTGCTCGCACGAAAGACTATAGAATAATTACAAAGCAGGAAAGCCATAAAACCTTCCAGATCACATCGAATAAAAGAAAGCGTGTGGATGGTTATAATACTCTGCCATATGGTTATAAAAGAAATAAGGTATTAGAGTGAAATATATTTCACCGTGTATAGAGAAAAAAAATGGATAAGCAAATCTTAAATTATTATTATTATTTTAACGAAATTGAAATGTGTCGGTCTTGCTTATGATGATGATTAATTTTTTTCTGTGGTTATTAGTATACATAATTACTACGCACATATACACCTGTCACTTAATGAGTGGTATACTTTTCTATCATATTTTATATATGTCGACAGCTATTTCAATTTAACACCAACAGCGTTGCCCACAGAATTATCTCTCAGTGCTAATTACAATATATTATTATCAAATAAGTTTAGAGGTGTAATTCACCAGTGTATTATTCTTCCATCAGATGATGACAATAACGGTCAGGTAAATTTTAATGTTTATACATGGCGAAAACTTCATCTCTACATACCATGCATTCAACATGCAACAGCCACATGTTAAGAGGCAAGAGAATATGCTCAAAAGTGTTTAAATCTAATTCCGAAATCTGTTAATCCATCTAAAAGAGTTGAATTGGAAGTATTGACATTTGTAAATCGTAATAAAAATCATATTTTATTTTGTTCGAACATATAATAGAGTATGGAGTGGCAAATACCTTTTACGTGTATGATCGCTGGCCCGACCGGGTGTGGGAAGTCCTACTTTGTAAGAACATTCCTTAAACACTACGCTGGTTTATTTAAAAATATAGTACGGTGTTATGGTGAGTGGCAGCCCTTATATAATACACTCACAATATTGTAAAGTTAAAGAAGGCATGCCACATGGTAATAATGAGTTTTTAGCGGCTAATGGTCCACATCTTATAATTATAGATGATTTAATGCGCGAATGTGATCATCGCGTTGTGGATATTTTCACCAAAGGTCCAATATTTTCACCAAAGTCACCACTGCGATTTAAGTGTTATTTTTATTACGCAGAATATATTCCACCAACAACGCGGAATGTGTGATATTTCATTAAATTGTCACTATTTAGTATATTTTAAGAATCCTAGAGATCAAGCTCAAATTAATTACCTGGTATGTCAGTTTTATCCAGCTAATACAAAATTTGTTCAGAAGCCTATCCAGATGCAACTCGAAATGCTCATGGTTACTTACTATTTGATTTAAAACAGAATACTCCCGATGAGCAGTGTGTTCAAACAAATGTTTTCCCCTCGAATTCATTCAATTATGTTTATGTGCCAGTAAAATAATACTAACTTCAATATTTTATATATTTAACAACTATTTTGTACTATAATAGACGCAAAAATGATTAATAAGCAGAATGCACACGTACTAAGACTTTTAGCAAAGGCAAAACCTAAAACACGCAAGGCGATATTACAAAACGCAGATTCCGAATTAATTCGTTCTATTTGTGAATGTTCCTATAACGTATTGCAAGGAAACATTTCGTTAAATAAAAAGGAGAAAAATAAATTGCGGAAATATAAAAATCAGCTTAGGTATTTGGTAAAGAAAGGACCAACGCTGACACAAAAGAAAAAACGTATAATTGTACAAAAAGGTGGTTTTCTCACGGCACTGCTTGCACCTATTCTAGGAGGTTTACTATCTAGTCTGTTTAAATAGTGCAGCATGCGAAAAAACTTATTTTAATTTCGCCCGAAAAATTACATTATTATCAAACTATATCTAATCTCGATGACGAAATGAAAGAAATTTGAAATAAAAAGAGCATAAGTGTAGAAGAAAAATGGGTACACTATAGAGATGTATTGCAAAAATATTTACACATTATTAAAAAACCGCTAACCGCAGCAATAACAACTGCTGCCACTAATACTATTAATAAACGGGGTGGTGCAGAGGAGGAGGAAGAAGAGGAAGAGGAGGGCGATGAGATAATATCTACCCTTCCCGAAATTTGCCAGCGTAAAGCAAAATCTTTATTACGTAAATTAAAACAAAACCCCAACATTCCATGGGATGACAATGGTAATGTTAATATATATGGTAAATTAATTCCTGGCGCTAATATAGTAGATTTAATATCTGATTTTATTAGGTGTCGTAAGAAAAATATTCCACCCACTGGCTGGGAACCCTTTGCTGTACTATTAGCAAAATCAAATATACCCTTAGAGTATATTGGTAACCCTCAACGAATAGAGTATATTCGAAAGCTAACATCAGCAGCAGCCGCAACAAAAGAAGAAGAGGTCGAGGAGCCGGGGCCTTCTCGGAAACGTTAAAAAGATGTCAATTGGCGCAACTACAAACTATGAATATGGAGAAGAAGCTGGCCCGCATTTACTACAACCCCTGACACCCTGCATCTTTCTCAACAGCTCCGGCATTATGGAGGGCTGTGAAGAAATTAATACCTTTACAACAAGTGCGCGAATGGTTAAAAGAGCAGCCAGCATATAAATTGCATAAACCAGTGCGAAAACGATTTCAACGGAATTCCTATCTTGTGTTTAATATTGACGATCAATGGCAAGCTGATTTAAACGATATGCAGAGTACAAAATATAATGATGGGTATAAGTATATTTTGACAATTATTGATATATTTAGCCGCTATGCATGGGCAGTGCCTGTGCGTACAAAAACAGATGAACATATTAGAGAGGCGTTTAAGAAACTATTTGCATCTAGTCGGCGTAACGTCTACAAACAGATAAAGGTACAGAGTTTGTTAACAGACTGTTTCAGGCGTACTTAAAAAAGCAACACATTCATTTTTTCACAACACAAAACCCCGATATTAAGGCAAGCGTGGTAAAACGTTTTAATCGCACCCTGAAGCAGAGAATGTGGAAATATTTTACAGCGAAGAAGACTTACCGCTACATAGATGTTCTCCCACAGCTTGTTCACGCATATAATTCTAGACCCCACGCCGCACATAAATTATCCCCCTCTCTTGTAAAGGAAATACATTTCAACAAGTGTGGAATAGACTAATTACCCCGTCCCGTACTAGCGTTAATGCAAACAAATATAAAGAAGGGGATACTGTGCGTATTACTAAGGTAAAACGTCATTTTGCAAAAGGTTATAAAGAAAATTGGACAGTGGAAATATTTAAAATAAAACAAATGCAATATAAAGAAAAGAAAGTGGTTTATGTATTAGAGGATTTAAATGGTGATGTAATTGATGGTACATTTTACGAAGAGAAAATACAAGCTGTGCTGCTACCGAAAGTTTACGAAATAGACGAAATTTTAGAAGCTAAAGGTAAACGAATACTTGTTCGGTGGCGGGGTTATCCTGCTTCATTTAATTCATGGATTTCAGTATCCTATTTAACGAACGACTAGCAACATTTAAAAGACCGGGAGAATGGAAAGTTCCACCACGTCAGCTTGCAGAGTGTGGTTTCTATTTTATTAAATTACCTGATATTGTAAGATGTGCATACTGTACTTTAGAATTAGGTAATCGGCAATCTTATAATATCCCCTTGAAAGATCATAAACGCTGGAGTCCATATTGCCCTCTGTTAAGAGGTAACGTAGATGTGTGTGGCTATAAAATGGAAATAAGACCTATTTCTATGCCTGAGAAAGAATGGTAGTAATAATAACACAATATTATAAACTAGTGCTATATTTGTGTAAATAGCCGAAAGATAATGAATGATCCTTATTTGCAATATTATTCTCATCAGGCCGGTAGTGGTTATAATATATATATAAAGGTGCACCATACCAAGAAGGGTACGGTATTGGTAGTTTTCTAGGTGGGTTATTTCGTACTGTATCTCCATTATTAAACCAAGGTGCAAAAACTGTTGGTAAAGAATTGTTACGTGGTGGCATTAAGTAGCCGAAGACGTACTAAATAGTAATAGACCCGTTGAAGAGGTTTCAAAAGCACGTTGGCAGGAGGCAAAAAGTAATTTAAAAAATAAAGCACAAAATAAAATAAATTAATTGTTGGCGGGAGGAGGAAAACGTAAAAATAAATAACCAGGTGGTGGTGTTGTAAAGAAAAAGAGGAAGAAGAGAGACATTTTTGATTGAGTATGGAGCAGCATACTAGTTTTTACCTTACACTACCCAGTAACAGTTCTATGGAATATTTCTCGCAAAATACTCTAGTATGTTATACTACCAAACTATACCAGCCTCTCGTGTTGGAGAAAGCAGTATGGGAAACAGCTGTTGTTGAAGTACATTATACAGGCTCATTTCAGAATGTTTCCAAATATACTAATAATATTTATTATAGGGGCTCGGATAACGAAAGCTGGAACGTAACTAAAATAATGCCCGGACATTATTATCATGTTGACGATATTCTATCTCAAATTAACTATAAAAGCGATAAATTGAATTTACAATTAAAAGTTAAAGCTTCGGTAAAACGCATTGAAATTAGTAGAGTAAGAAAAGATGACGAGAGTGTAAAAGAAGTACGCCTATCGCCCGAATTAGCCAGAATGCTCGGTTTTGATCATATACAGCAAGACAATATTGCACTTGTCCATCATGCACGTTATCCGCCCGATCTTCAGAAATCGCTACCCGTACACATGTATATTTATAGTGATATTGTAGAAGCTCAACTCGTAGGTGATACTGTTGCTTCATTTCTGCGTATTATAAATACAAATATTAAAGAGTATGGTGCTAGTAATGTGCATATCTTTGAAAATCATCATTACGTCCCCTTACAACGTAAACAGTTTGATCAAATTATTATTGATTTAAGAGACAGCACGGGTAATCCACTGCCTTTCCAATATGATAGTGTGTGTGTAAAACTACATTTTCGTAATATGGTATTATAAAAATAAACTAATTTGGGTATTAATAGCGGTAGAAATGCAGTGTGAGTGTACGAAATCAGAATTAGATCTATTTGCGGCTCTGCCCGCTCAAACTAGTATCATAGGTAATAAAACAGTACCATATAAACCTGTGGCGTCAATATCTGACAATGCACCCATAGAGTTTGTAGTCCCCGGCCACGGTGATGATTATATTGATTTACCCCATACAATGCTACGTATTAGAGGTAAAATTACTAAACCTGACGGATGTGATTTAACATCTACTGATAAGAAAATAGGTCCTGTAAATGATTTTCTCAGTGCAATATTCAGTGAGGTACAAATATATCTTAATAATCAACTAGTTTCCTATTCCTCGCATACCTATCCATTTCGATCGTATATTGAAAAACTACTGGATTATAATGCCAATGCAAAAACAACTCATCTTCAAACGGCAATGTGGTTTAAAGATACTGCCGGTCATATGGACAGTGTGGCCGAAAATACTAATCAGGGTTTTAAACATCGCTCACTTCTCACAGCGTTAAGTCAGCCCTTTGAATTACTGGGCTATATTCATGGTGATATTTTCAATCAGGAGAAATTTCTGTTGAGTGGTGTACAGTTGCGTATTAAGCTAATTCCAGCCAAACCCGTATTTTGTCTAATGGGCGAGACTGGAGCTGAGGGGAAAGTTGTAATTACAGATGCAACACTGTTTGTGAAAAAGGTTGATGTCTCTCCCACGGTGAAAATAGCACAAAATAAAGTATTACAAAATCCTAAATTTAGAGTAAAATACCCAATAACAAAGGTGCAGGTGAAGACAGAGACTTTACCGCAGGGCAGTATGGACACCACTCTTCCAGATTTGTTTTCCGGCATAGTGCCTAAACGTATTATTATTGGGTTTGTTACTAATACAGCTTTCAATGGTACTTATCAGACAAATCCTTTTAATTTTAAGCATTTAAGATGTCTTTCTTTACATTGTATGTTGACGGAACTCCTGTTCCATCTAGACCACTACAGCCAGATTTTGATAACAAGCCATATATACAAGCATATTCTACGGTATTTACAGGTTCTGGTATTTATTATTCTAATCAAGGTAATGATATTTCACTTGCCGAATATCCTAATGGTTATACTCTACTGGTGTTTGATTTAACTCCTGTTTCTAGCGCTAGTGCAGCATTTCACACTAGCCCTCTGCGACAGAGAAGTGTACGATTAGAGATTCATTTTAAGCAAGAACTGCCATCTCCTGTAACCGTGGTTATTTACGGTGAATTCTCATCAGAACTAGAAATTGATTTCCAGAGAAAAATATATATTAATTAAAAGAAAATGTTAAATACCCTTGAACTTTATGAGGCATTCATTACAACAGAATTTGCCTAGAAATTAGTTTATAGGTATATATGCTGCAGATCAACTTCCATACATTTACTTTTATCCATACATTTCCTACAGCCATTATTATAAATACTGATCCTAGTAATAAGCCCGGTGAACATTGGGTTGCTGTTTATATTTCTAATTCAGGGCACGGTGAATATTTTGATAGCTATGGCCTTCCACCATATATACCGTATCATATAAGGTTTTTAAAACGAAACTGTTTATTTTATACGTGGAATAATAGACGTATTCAAGGTGATTTATCTCAATTCTGTGGACACTATTGTTTTCTCTATTTAGCATGTCGTGTATCTGGCTATTCACTACAGGAATTCTTAAATAAATTCTCAACTGGCAACATTAATGTTAGCGATATTATGCTTCATTCGTTTATGAGAATGGTCCCTGGCGCGAGATTAAGTTCTCCGTAAACCAGGTATATGTGACGGTCCCTGGCGCGAGAATGAGTCCTCCGTAAACCATGTGTGTGTGTGTGTGTATGTGTATGTGTGATTGATCGCGAGATGAATAGCCAGCAGTGACGTCGGGTATTAACGTTCACAGGAGCACGTGAACTGCCAACTATTTTAGAATTATTATTATTTTCGTTTCAGATTGTGTTTCTTATCGAAATATTTAAAAACACACCACATTTTAAATTGTTACACTGAGGCATAGGTATACAGTTCGTTTATCAAGTTGTTTTTACTCTCCAATTTGTTTCCAGTTCACATTTCGTTTGTGAACGCGTTGCCCCATATGCGCTTAGCTGGCGTTAGGCCTAACTTATAACATTGTGTATATGGGAGCTCGGCGTGCACAATCCTAGAGTGAACGAAGATAGCAGAAGAACAGGGCTGAGCACTGTTGCTAACTCTCCTTGACTTTTCCACCCGTTCTCGTGTTTAAAATGTAATAAAATCTTCTGGCAGAAGCAAGGATAAACGTTCATTACATGCCAAAATCGGAATATACACAATAAATCGTTTATGGACAAATATATTAAACGCTTAAATAACATAATGTTGCATCTCTATTTACATAAAATTGTTTGAGTTCCAGTATCAGTAATAAACGAAGAGCTAATGAACACTATCAAGCAGTTTGCAACATTGCGTAAACGATAACCAACCGTTTTTTTAGTGTGCCGTGCGAGAGATTGAAGGGATTTTTGGAACTGATTTGTTCGTTTCGTCATTAAATATTTATTAAGGGAAAGGAGGCATTTTATAAAACATGTATTTTTCAACACATTCCACTGCATAATAAACTCTCAATCTTTTGGGCTTAACTATCTTTAAGGAAGCAATTTAGGGCGAAGAGGCTACTCCCAACCCCCTCATACCTAAAAGCGCCAAAATACAAGGTTTGAAGAGTGATATTGTGAGTTCCTTTTATTATGTGAGATATATCGTAATTTTGTGTGCTGCAAGAAGTAGATTAATATAATTTCTGTTCACCAATCACAGTCCTCAGATACCTTATAAGGAAGAGAGAAAACATTGCCTACTTTAGTGAGTTATTTTATAATATTGAACACCGATTTGAATGAGTGTTTTTTCCACGTTCGAGTGAAGCGTGTTGTGAAGCTGTGTTGAAGTGAAGGAGTATTGTTTCAGTGTGTTTAGTGTACTGGTGCGTTACTGCCATCAATATGAATTCGGTTCATAGATTGCAATCGGTGTCTTTTAATAAGTTGACAGAATCTGAAATACTAGAAATTAAAACTTTGGGTCCTCATCAGCTGAACCTAACTCTGAATCAGGAAGTGAAAGGTAAAGCTCATACATATCGTCGCACTTTTAATAGTGATTGGTACAAAAAGCACAAGTGGCTTACAGGATGTGACGTAAAAATGGCATTGCTTTGTTTTCCCTGCCTGTTACTCCTCAAAATCATGGTAACAATTCCGATGTCCACATCAGAAGCCGAAAGATGTTTTTCGACATTAAAGCGTATTAAGACTTTTCTAAGAAATACGATGACACAAGATCGTCTCAGCGCCCTGGCAATGCTATCCATTGAAAAGCAGTTGCTAAGGAAACTGCAGGACTTCACCCAAAGAGTTATAGATAAGTTTGCTGCCCAGAAAAACAGAAGAATGGACTTCATATACAAATAAAGGTAAGAAGGATATATTTAATTTCTTCCTCTTATTATTATTATTTTGTGTATGTATTTACTGTGAAAGACAATTTTCAATTGTATACTCTCGTGGAAAACTACTCTGAGATACATTCGTCGCTGCACCGTCGAGCTTTCGAGCCTGCATGCCTCAAAAAGCGAGATAATTCCTTACCAGTACAACTACTTATTTTTGTGTGGAGTTCCTTTTTTTCCTTAACTCAGTATATAGTGTAAATAATTTATGGAGATTATAGTTCTATTTTCTACTTAACACATTAAGAAATGGTTTCAGGCTATCGAACGATGTGTTTCTTGTTCTCGTACTTTCTTCGTTGCTCTTTGGAGCAGAGATTCTGCCAAGACTTTCAGTTTTTGGGGTTTTAAATAAAAATTGGGAGGGTGTAACTGGAATTTTGCACGGTTTCTATTATTTTTATCGTAAAAATTAATATTTGGGATACGCTCGATAATTTGGGGGGTGACACCCCCGAAAAGGGGGTCTGGTGGAATCACTGGTTGTGAACTACCAACTTTCAAGCCCAGGAGACGCCACTGATAGCCAGATGAGTTCAGTTAGCAGTATACATAAAACTTCAAATTTATGTTACAATGTAGACTGTGGTGGAACCCTTGTGTAATTTTTAATGGTTTTTGGATTAAAGTGACTGTAGTTTTTATGTATAATAAAATATTTTAGTAATAAAAGGAAATATTTTTTTCATAAGTTGGTTATAGAATAAAATGTACCTTGGTCACTCAATGCCCTCATGCCAAATGTCAAAACAGAATTTCAATATGTCTAGCCGTTTACGAAATATACACAGTTCAATATTTGACCTTTGACCTCGAGGTGACCAATTTTTTTATAAATTGTACTTAATGCCACCATTCCGAATGTCAAAACAAAATTTCAATATGTCTAGCCGTTTACGAGATATACACGGTTAACTATTTGACCTTTGACCTCGAGGTCACTATTTCTTTCACATATACAATTCAATACCCTTTTACCGAAAGTGAAAACAGAATTTCAATATGTCTAATCGTTTACGAGATATACACTGTTAAATATTTTACCTTTGACCTCGAGGTCACCACTTTTTTCACAAATTGTACTTATTGCCCTCATGCCGAATGTCAAAACAGAATTTCAATATGTCTAGCCGTTTACGAGATATACACGGTTCAATATTTAACCTTTGACCTCGAGGTCACCACGTTTCTCACAAATTGTACTTATTGCCCTCATGCCAAATGTCAAAACAGAATTTCAATATGACTAGCCGTTTACGAGATATACACGGTTCAATATTTGACCTCGAGGTGACCACTTTTTTCGCAAATTGTACTTAAATCACCACATGCCGAATATAAAATCAGAATTTTAATATTTTTGCCCTTTGCCTAGGTTATAGAATGTGGTATAGAAACTGACTTCAAATATCTCTTATTATTTCTGCTATGTTAAATAGGGGTTGGAAGAAGTCCACGCGGTCTTTTATAAATAAGGGATGGCCTCTGTGTTGTGCTTGTAAACCCGTTGCCTATGTAATCTCTACTATGTTTAATATGAGGGTCGTAGCCTTTTATAAAATATGGGGATGTTAGGTAATTTCTGCTATGTTAAATAGGGGTAGAAAGGGTTAAATGGCGTAACTAACATATATTGCTGCTATATTAAATAGGGTTTGGACCATCGCTTCGTAGCCTTTCATGCAATATCTGCTATGTTAAATAGGGAATAGATTGTAGCCATGTCGTTTTTTTTTTCATCATAATCTACCCAAAACCCAGAGTTTAATAATAATCCGACGAAAATTTGACAATCAGGAACCAATATGCTCCCCTATACCATGGCTCGTCGTAGTCTTTAGCAAATACACCACGATTGCTGGGGAAATAGTCTGCTCTTGCATATCTACAATATGGCTCATAGTCTCTTATGTAATAGATTAAATTCAAAATAAATTCGCAACAACCCCCAAGTATATTTTGGGGTTAGGTCGTAAAATACTCTTTCAT